>WHPZ01588733.1:0-43115 GCA_016617965.1 Macrosiphum rosae
ACATAGTATTATTGATTCATATACATGTTTTAAAATCTTGTGATTCGGTCTGTGCTTTTAAATTAAAATGTAAGCCGTTTTTCAAAAAGTTTAGATTGCTCAAGTATATAACATTGTTGTAGCTATTATACCGGTACATATTATATTTATATATTTAATTAAAAGATTATGACAGTCTGACGTTACAGTGTGTGTATAATATTATTGTAGAAGTTTGTTCGCGCGGTCTTAAAAGTTTTATGTTAATTGTTTCATGTTATCAAAAACTTGACACGGACTCTTCTTCGGTTTGGTTTTCATCTATGATGTCAACTTGAATCACCTAACCTAAGTATTTAAAAGAGTTCTGGAGGTGTTCAATCGGATTCCAAACGTCGTTCAAAACAATAAACGAAGACAATTTATATTATTCAGTGCAAGGGTTATATTAAATTTAAAATTGTAATTATAAATACCGTAACGTCATGATATTATTATTATATTATGTGTACCTATCTACCTACTATTAATATTTGTTTTTGACGATTATCAAAAACTTGACAAGGACTCTTCTTCGGTTGGGTTTTCATCTCTGATGTCAGCTTGAATCAACAACCATTTACCTAAGTATTTAAAAGAGTTCTGGCGGTGACTCTTTGACACTATGTATAAACCCTCGACCAAAAGTGTTCCCAGCGACGCTTTGGTCTCTTCGAAAATCAGATCCATGGCTTCTATGAATTCCGACTCATCGTTGGTCATTTGCTTTTCAGTCATGTAGTGGTTACCTAGATAATTCACGACTGCGATAAACATTTGTTAATACTAATAATATGAGAGTGCAATACGTACGTGATTTGTTTTTACGAATTATTCGAGTCATGACATCAGTGTTCAATGACCCCGTGGACGTCGCATCAACACTTTCAGAACCGTCTAAAATACGATATTAAATTTATGAACTGTACAAATATTTAAATGCTGTAACTTATTACGGATGTCAGTGAAATCATCGAAATTAAAATACCGCATCAAAGCCTCGTCGTCAAGTGTTTCTTCGGACGACAATTTGGGAGTGGACACCACGGAGTTCGGCAAAGTTTCACAACATTCTTCTTCTTCACAACATTCTCTGTATCCGAGTAAAATTAAATCATATTATTAAGAATGGGTATCATACACGACATTGCAATTTTCCCCAACCAAAATAATTTAATACCTAATATTAAATTAAATATTATTAAGAATTATCCATCCCTCTAAGCTAATTTAAAATCAAATATAAATCAGAAAAAAAAATATAGCCTATTAAAAATAAAACCAAAAAATGAAAGGTGTTTATTATAAGTATGATATTATATTATTATTATTATTATTATTATACATACTATAATTTGAAACATAATAATATTATTGCATTTATACCTATAAGAATAGCATTCACGCTCGACGCCGATTTCACATTCATAAACATCGTCTACATTAGAAACATCGTAGCTTTTATCAGCTACTTCGCGTAATGCTTTGTCGGACACTTCGACATTAGGGGTTATATATGATGGCCGCGATTCAAAATCATTAGCTATGATATCGTCTTCGGGTGTTTCAAAAAACATATTGATATCATATTCGTGCTCAGTTTTACTATTATAACTGTCCAGATCGAATGATTTTATACTTTTTCGATTCTCTACGATGTTTTCATTTATGCTTTCCGGCAGAATGTTTTCCAATTCTTTCTCTTCTGTCTCTGCAAACTGTTGGAAGCTATGAAACGATTCGTTAGGAAGGTACTGAACGGTTTGTTTTTCTTCGACGTAATCGATTTCTTCATCTTGGTCTGTACTTGCTTGTATGATGTCTAGAGATTCCATCGAGTCTGCTTCGTTATAAGTCCTACTCAACACCTTTTCCTCCTCTCTATGAATCAACGAAATGTTATCGTTGTTAACCATCGAGTTGACTATGGAATTAGTCGATTTACTAAACGATTTTCCCGACCATTCTGGCGATGTAAATATTTTCATTATTTCCAAGTCCTGTCGAGAACGATTTCCATTGTTTTCGATATTCCTGTATTCTTTTTTCTTTGTTATTTCTTTAGGATTTCGTGCTGATATTGTAGCAGCAGACATAATCTTTTTGTGCACTTCAGTACTTAATTCTTTGTAATCGTTTGGTTCTCCCTTCAAACCCGACGTCGAGTAGTGTACGCTTTTGTTGGTTTTTTTTTTACTTGAACGATCCCGTTCGATATTATTATCTGGATTTGATAATGAAGATTTATACAATAGCTGTTTTAGTATTGTTTTTCGGGACATGGTTCTTGTTAAAATCGCAAATGTTGTATCAAAAAAGTATACAGAAAACAAAGCTGAAAATAGAGTGTTCAATATAAATACGAGGGTATCCTAGCAATGTATTATGTTGCTTATTAGTTTTTAGTATTACGTATATAGGTAGTTTTAATCAACATAAATACATAATATAGTGTCATGTTTTTTTCTCTGACACGAACAAATACTTTCAGGTTGATTATCATTCATTAAACGTATAACATGGTAAGTCCATCGCGTATGTGGTTTGCATTCGATATTATTTTAATGCATTTCTTTCGTCAAAAAAGTGAAAGTTATATAAGCATACTTATACACATTTTGGATATAAATGTATTATATGGCTGGGTGAATCCTACATGTGTAAATTCACATATTATGACGTATAAATTATTGTTACCTTAAGCTAGGGACATATTGCGCCATCCGGAGAGTCAAAAAGTTTAAAATCACAATATTATTATATAAGTTAGAGGTACTGAAATAAAATATCGAAACGATTTGATAAAAATAAATGGTATGGGATAAATACAACACCTGCAGCTTGTAACGAAATATATAATATCGATATCGATATTTCAAAACAACTATTTTACACTGTACAATAATTTATGATTCAAATATGATAATAACTAAAAACTTGACGTTTCCTGTATGCCTCAATCAGTTTTGTAATCCAATCATTTTTAGCTACAATTTTCAACAAAATTTGCATTACATTTTAATTGGATCCAAATAATATTATTCATAAAGTAAAAACCCTAGACAATAACCTTGGTTATTGTCATGAATACAATTTAGGTGTGGACCATTTAATATAATATAACAAAAGTATGAAATAGCTTAATTCATCAATCATCGTTAATGTACACCGAAAGTGTACATAAATAATAGATATGGGAAATGGTTAATGTATGATATTATCTACATAGTGGTTTTCTGTAAAATATTTAAGTTGAAAAAAAAAACCATTTCGGTTTAAAAGCTTACGTGATAAAATTCAATTCAATTATTG
Source organism: Macrosiphum rosae (assembly GCA_016617965.1). Lineage (NCBI taxonomy): Eukaryota > Metazoa > Arthropoda > Insecta > Hemiptera > Aphididae > Macrosiphum > Macrosiphum rosae. The sequence goes on from WHPZ01588733.1 coordinate 3,331, forward strand.
TTTTAAAGTTATTCTTTTTGTAATAAAATATATTTCAATGTTCTATAATTGAGTTTATATTCATCGAGTATGAGTATAACAAGGAAATTATTACCGTCCTGACGTAATTATAGAATTTGTTGTAGCATTTTTTACTCACGAAAGTAAATTAATTTAATTTCCAAAAAAAAAAAACAATTAGGTACCAATTTTTTTTTCTTTCGACAATTTAGTTATTAAATGTATCAATTTTGAGTAAACATATTTAAATGTATTTATACAAGTCAAATTAATATTTTTATTAGCGAACTCATTTAAAACGAACGGTGTTCGGTCCTAAAGATTTCGAAGAAGTCGTTTTTAATATTTATTTATGCCTTGGAAACTGTTCGAGACTTATATTATAATTTATTATATTTAATACTTTATCTGAAGTATAATAATTATGAAAAAATATAATATATATATATATACCGAGGAAGCGTTAGAAACGGTGTGCACCCGGCAACTCTCCTCCATCGGGCGCGTTATAATATTATAGTCATTATTTATTTTATATTCGTTTTGCAGTGGAATATACCAGCTAAGGTATATTATTCGAAACAGAATCTTTGTGCTCGCATATCTCCATTATAAATAGTGCAAGTAATGCGTATAGTGATACAATTATAATTATTAATTATATAACACTCGCATTCCTGGTGTAGGTATACATTTGTTTTTAATTCGCTCAAGGCTGAGTATACGTAAACCCGAGTAGGTATAGATTAATGAAATACCTCCCTCGTGTGTGCACCTATATGCGCGCTACGTCACGAACAAAAAAAAAATAATAATAAAAAACGAGTTGGTGTTCGATCGGTAGAGGTCGTATCATATTTTTTTATTGCGATGGACAATGGGTGGAGAAAACGTACGGTGGCTATTTAACCACGAATCGATTCCGTTCCATTGCCGATGAAGACGTTCAACTTGGTCGTACGCACATCAAAAATATAGAGACACGACCACGACCACGATGAACCACTTCAGAGTATTCACTGTGAGTATATTATTATATAATAAATTAATATTTGTGATCGCAGGTACCCGCGGATTATACCTAAGGTTAATGGAACGAATTTATGGCTTTTTAAAAATATGATTTATTAAAAATAACGAAAAAATCAATTCGATTCTGGTCTCATTTAAAACATAATACCTATACGTATAACACTTTTTTTTTTTTACCACACCTCGTGTCAAGGCTTTTGAACTTTCCTCGTACCGAAGGTTACTTATACTACACATGAATATTTTTAGTGGTTCTTAATATTATTATGTATTATTCATAGTAAATCTCTGCGGTACCTATTTATTGTTCTCGGTCCTCAGACGTTGTTAATATAATATTTATTTTGTTATGAATAAAAGATTATAACGAACAAGTGGCCGTTATATCCGATACAATACCTTTCGATACTATAATAATATTCGACGGTTTTTATTTTGCGTAGGTAGTATTTTTATTCAATTTCTGTAGATTATAAATATTTAAGCCCTACAAATGATATAATATTTAAGTAGGTACGAGCAGTTTACTTATTATGCACCGATACACAGTGTTATATGGGGGGAACAAAAATAATATCAATGATATTCTTTCGAAGACTACAACTATCGATTTATTATATTTTTTTGCGATATTTTCACATCAGTCGTTGGAGACGTGAATACACAGACGACACTTCGATCGTCCTAGGCCTATTTTGATAAACCCAAACACCATTTGTACAGTGTCTATGAATTATTTTCGTCGTTTTTCGTATTACGCACATGTTTCAGTTCAGAACAAAAACAAGCGTGGTGAGCTTCGCCTTTTTTTTTGTTCGTAAATAATGATTATCTCACACATAACAATATATGTCTGCCTATTAAATACCGACTTAGTAACTCTCATATAAGTCCACAACTGCATTTAAAAAATTATTATCACAACAAATGAAAAACTCCTAAGCTTTACTCAAATTTTCAAAATGTTATTTATGTTTTAAAAATAAAATTTCATCAAATTGTAGGATAATATTTTGTCATCGGTCAAAACAATCATGTTAATACCGTCACAAAAAACGATTATGATCAAAGCCAATATAATAAAAATTAAATTCTATGTTAAAAAAAAAAGTTGTCCTGGATTTTGACTCATGATATACTTTAATTATATAATCATAATAATTTATAGTGCATGTCAAATAACTTTTGATGTTTAATATAGCTATGGAATTTTATGCCTAACATAATCATAAAAGCATAAATTATGGCAACAAATATAATGTAAAAATTAAATTATAATATTGTAGGAAATAATAAACGAATAGACTAATAGAGTTATATGGGAGGAATAAAAAAATTAGCCACCTCCCCCTTTGAAATCAGCCACCCGGAGCTGTTGTTTACCTGAATACGGCGCTGATTATGATTACGAATTCGTACTAACAACCCCCATAGCAAATTTCTTATTGCACACACGAAAATAGGACATGCAGCACACGCACAACCGCGGTTACCTCGTTACCGTCATATTTCAAGTGGTTTTAATTTTTTGTAATAAATAGTTCTCGAGTCTCGCGTGGGTATCGCGACGGGGCTCATCGTCGTTATAATACATGTCTCGACGATATACTGCACAAATAATCAACGAACAAATTTCTAACGAGAATTTTTTTTCCGGTGAGAATTTTATTTAGTTTTGATTTTATTTAACCTTTACTTTATGTACGGATAAACGTGAATACATTAAACTATGAAAACTATTCTCGAATTCGCCTAATGTGACCCTCCAAAAATATCGATTAGCGATCGCCTCAGATATACCCATACGTATAACAGTCGCACCCACATTATGGGGCTGTCCACCGTTCTAACCGCCCTAACCACTGCAATAATATCATCACCACCCACACTGCACCCATTTCACGTGTTGATTTTCGTGTTTTGCAGGCACTGGCGGCATTCTGCGCATGCGGCGCCCTGGCCGCGCCGGCCGGACAACAGCACACGGTCGTACCGATCCTGAAACAGGTGAACCGACAGAACGAGGACGGTTCTTACAGCTACGGTTACGAGAACGCCGACGGAACTTACAAGATCGAGACCAAGTACCCGTCCGGAGAGGTGTACGGCAAGTACGGTTACGTGGACGAGACCGGCAAATTGCGGACGGTCGAGTACGGCGCGTCGGCTCGCGGCTTCGAGCCGGTCGGCACCGACATCACCGTGCCGCCACCTGTTCTGGGCGTCGACTCCAACGACCTGCACAGGGACCAGTCTGCGCGGTCGCAGGACGACTACGACGACGGACAGTACCGCGAGGACCCGAGCGTGTACTACAAAACGTCGTCGTCGTCGGACGGCCATCACCAGCAGCTGAGCCACCACCAGCAACAGCAACAGCACCACCAGCAGCAACTGCAGCACCACCAGCAGCAGCAGCAACAGCAACTGCGATCCCTGCAGCAGCAGGCGCCCGTCGCGGCCAGACAGCAGCAATGGTTCTCCGCAGGCCCGCAACAGAAGACCCGGTCCGACCCCGACCAGTTCCAGGCCCATCCGTCCGTGCACAACTTCGATCCCGCATCCGGATCGTTCTCCATCTCGTACACGGGAAAGTGACCCCTCGGTCACCGTCGATCGTCACGATGACGTCGAATAGATAGTATCATAAAATTGTACTTATATTATTATTATTATTTTTTGTACGATTTTTTTTCACTTTATTATTATTATAAGTTTTTTTTATATAAATCAATAAAAAATCTTTGTTTGCCTTATTTGCTCGTCATATATATTTACGGTATGTCGATCGTTTTATCGTTCGCATATCATTATGGTAACCCATCCACCTAAACCACGGTATATCCGCAGCTGCGCATATCACGTATGATAGATACGTATAGATACCTACTACTATTATTGCCAAGACGGTGACATCGGCACGTGCATAATGTTACGCAACAATAAAAATGATTATAAACCCGAGACCGTTCTACACTGCACCGTGGCGTGTTCGGTGGTATACGACGACGTCTTGACACGTAGACACAAACGAAATGTCGGTAATATGCATCTTACCAACTAGTCGAATAATATTAAATTTTTTTTAAATAAAGTAGTTCGTACTCTACGTGCTCTGCAGTGGTGTATACCCGACTTAACACACTCCCGCAATCCTGATCAGACGATCGTAATGCGCTGGCTAGTCCGACCAGGAACTGACGCTGTAAAGGCGTAGTCGATTTTCGATCGGTTTTCTCGTTTGCCTTGGTAAACCTTGTTCGGCGAATTGAAAATACCAATATGATAAAATATGCGAAAAAAAATTATCTCTAACCACATGTACCGAATGCCATTTCCCCAGGGCGTGTTTCGGCCTTGAAACGAAAGCGCGGACAACACCCATCCTTGACATTCGCCTCGAACGATCCAAAACTCCATATGGCATATTATAAAATTATTATTATTATTATATTATCATCATCATCATCATCATCATCATCATCATCATCATCATCATCATCATCATCATCATCATCATTATAAACGGTCGGAGACGTCAAACATGCCATGTAAATGTTTTTTTTTTTTTTAATCGACGGATTTTGAACGGCAATCATATTATAATAATAATGTTGTCAAATTATTTTTGCATTAAACGTCGTATAGGTATTAAGTCGTTCCCGGAGGAGACGAAAACAACTCGTTTGGTTGGGGGGTTGCAGCGGTGAAAGGCGAAAAATAAAAAAAAAACCACCACATAATACGACGACGTCGGTCGTCGGCCTTGGCGTCACCCTTTCGTGCCCGTGGAGGGGCTCCGCGTTTTTAAGACCTTTTAAGTGTTGATACTATATTTATTCGTCAGTTTATTGTCAGAGAACAACCAGAACCATGATGCTAGTCAAATCAGTGGTAAGTACAATATGCCAACTTATTATTTGCAAGTACCGCGTAGCATATATTTATACATAACATATAACTTCTATCTAAATGTATTGATTTTATTTTTACATTGTTATATTATCTATACATTTAGTGATATTAAAATATAGGAACCTTAGGTGGTAACCGCAAATCATAGCAGCTACTAATTTCGTTTATTCTTTTCGACACAAAGAATAAACATCTAATCCCATTAATATTATTAAAGTTATTATTTTTTCATATACGCTCCTGCGCCGCGTGTTGATGCCTCATATACCATGGATGGAGCCACAGCTTATTACATCAATTTTTTTTTTGTATTGACGTTGCCGATATCAGCGAAAAGTCGCCGAATTGGGTGTTCGATATGCTCATGTGCAACGCGACTACTAGCATATTTATTCACAGATATCTATTGTTCCTATGGATAATTATGCGAGGAGTTGCATCGGGCTTGCGCACAACGGTCACCTAATTCGGTGACTCGTCGATATATCGGCAACAAAATCATACACTGTAGCTACATCCATAGTATATAATATGATCTAAGGTTGGTGCACGAAACGGTTTTACTAATATTCCAGGTTACGCTTATATAATATCTTTTATCTCGTGTATGTACCTACTATGAATTTGTTTCGGAAAAAAGAAAAGGAAACACCCATAGTGATTCAAACCGAAATCGCGAGACAAAAATCCATAGTATCGAATAATATTTATCTGATATTATCGAGAGCGCTACTGAAAACACTATCGGAAGAGTCATCGCTGCTATAGTTTGCGGTTTCTGTATTATATTATACCTATGTTTCCGACACGCGTCGCATTTGACAAAAAGCGTCCTAAGGCCCTGGTCGTGGGTTATCCACCTCGGTAGTCATTGTTTTGAAAATCCCAGCGGTGTGTGACCTCGCCATCGTCCGATTCTCACGATCAGACAATTGTGAAATTAATCAACAGGTGTGTGCACGCGCGCGGGAGGTCCGACCTGGCGCCTGTCACCGACTGCAGCAGCCGCGTATTATGATAATAATAATATTATTATAATATAATATAGATGAGCCGGTGCATCCTTTTGTGTATCGGAAATAATTAACGCGCACTTGCTATAATATAGTTTTTTTTTTTTTTTTCAACACAATTTTTTCTCGTTTGACTTGCAGATTATTGTGCTGTTGGGCTTGTGTACGTGCTACGGTCAAAATGCCGAAGACTACAACGAGGGTAACGACCAATCGGCGGTAGTGTCGGCGCGAAAAAGTCAAGCTGATGTATCTATACTCAAACAAATCCACAGGTAATCGCGTGTTCTTGACATAATGATATTATTTAAATATAATATATTTAAATTAACGTTTGCCAGCGCGTTGAAGTTCTTTAATATTAATAGTGGAGAAATAGCGTACAACTCAAAAGTAAAACGTAATTATTTTTAACTATTGTGTAATAGTAATATAGTATTATATTATATATCAATGAAAATAATATTATTTGGAATTAACACACTCGGTTTATTATGTAGGTAATAATACACTATATATAGGAACTCGTTTCCCACGTAGCTTACGTATTTTTTCATCTGGTGTGAAAAAAGACAAATTATAATTATTCAACGTTTTTCTCTTTCAACAATCACATTTTTTTTACACACAATATATTTTACTCGTTCGTGAGGTATAAAATAATTGTATACATAATCATAATAGTTTTTATCCGGTGTAAATGAGCCGAGTTTTAATTGTTAAAAAACTGTGTATTTTTAGAAAACTACGAACGCGATATCGAATAGACTGTATCATTTTTAGTATGATAAAATAATTGACTACTTTTGTAATTATTTAAAAATGCAAAATAATACTATTTTCATACTCGGCTTAAAGCTATAATATTGCATTTAACTAACTATCTACTGTACATTATGTCGGCTATGTCTGCATTGACAGTAAACGAAGGCGGTAATAGATATTCGTGTTTTTCATAATAATTTCTACAAAAATAATAAGTAGTTTATATTATTTATAATAAAGTAAAAGGTTTAAAAATCTTTAGTATACTGTCGATGGATTACATAAATTAACACATATAATTTTTAACCTTGTATTTAATTTAATGGTCCAGTACAACTTTTATAACTCTACAAGGTGATAACTTATTACTACCTACCTACTATTTGCATACATCATTATTTATTTCACTTTAAACAGTCTAATAACTATTTTAAACATAATAGGTGTATGTAGGATAATATATATATAGAACGTTCATTATACAAAATAATTTGCTTACTTATTTATTACATAATAATTAGTTTAACTCAGTTTAGTTTTTTCTAAACAGAGCGGAAATCGTGAGTTTTAGTTTACGGCAATGATTCACGACTAGTTTATTTTTGGATAAGTAATTAAGATGACAACATCGTTGCTTATTAAAGTGCACCTTTACCACGAAACAGGTTTTTTTTTATTTTCAAAAAAATCACCATTAGTACTCAAATAACGGATAAATGTTCAGATCTCAACTTTTTTTTGGTTCATTGAGGTCAAGTTTTTAGAAATATTTTAGATAAATTAATCCTCATAATTTATATAGTATCACATAACTCAAACACTATAGGCAATTACGTTTTATCAAAATCTAAATTACCAAATATTATGTGATCCAGTTATTCATATTCAGAATATACCACAACATTTTCAGTTTACTGCAATATTATATGTATTAAACAAAGTTAATCTTTCAATGTGACAAAAAATATAATAATAATATATTAGGCACAATAGGTAGGTACTAATTATATCCATTGTACGACACGAATATAAGATACTCTGAAATATTGTGTAATATTATCGAGTCTAGATTGTTAATCTATTATCCTTATAACACTATGATCCTCTATATATTTTAATATTTAATTAAATTTTAATATTATACGATATAATTACGAATATCTGTATCGTGTTGAATCGGCTGATACGGTACCAATAATTACAAACATTTTACACGAGTTCGTGAAATGGTTAATGTCCGTATAGTATAGTGTTCTGTCTAGGCGGTTTTGAAGAGTCGAATTCACAGAGCACACAACATTAAGAGCAAACAAATCGAATCACCGAAAACCAAATATTTTTGCTCTTTATCATTATAATAATACTGTCATCATTCCTTGACGTTTATAACCGAGGTTAAATGCGCCGTAATAATAATCTGTTGATTCGCCGTGCTCGTTGTATCGTAAAGAAAATAATATTATTATTGCATAAATACATTTTTCTTCTTGAGATTTACGATCGTATTATTATTGTTAAATACAACGCGTCCTGCTTACAGTACGATAAAATAATATTATTATTTTGTTAATGTTTATACGTAAGTACAAAATATGTACAATGTTATACCTATTTATATCTGAAATCGCTGGTGACTAATTTTTAATTTTCATCCGATGTTCCGTCAATACGATCGTTAAAAACGACTACGTCAAGTCTTGTGATCTAAATAAGACTAATGAACTATTGGCTATTATCCTTTCAAAACCGTCACTGTATATATATATATATATCTACCATAGAGTAATATATTAGTGTATGATATATTATACACACTCGACGCTCGCGAAAAGACGCAACACCGAAAACGAATCTCACACGTCCGCACACGAAACGTTTTAAAACGTTTCCTGTACGGAAATCATAACCCAGCTGGGAATTCCAGAACAATGCGATTTTTATGTAAAAGTTATGGGACGAGCGGCGGCGGTCGTAGGTAGGTATACAAAATTTCACCTCGCACGCAAATATTGCTGCAAACACGCAATAAAAATACTACTAATATTATGATGATGATAATACAATAATAATTATATCATGTGTTTTTCTGTCTAACTGTACGATTGCCGAGAGATTTACTCATCAGACTGAATTATTATTATGTATTATAGTAGGTAGGTATGCAGGACAATAGTCACGTACGCCACCTCTCCCCCCCCCCCCAAAGAAATAGAAATCTATTAAATAGAAAAAAGCCTAGAGTAGTATTTGTTTTTGGTTCAAGAACGAACAGGGGGCTTAAATTCCTACATCGACCCTACGTCATGATAATACACACAAGTATTAATACCGGTGAGAAGTCCTCCCAATCCTTGTACAGTGGTGGAAAAAACGCAAAAATTCTCGACCCCAAGAAAAATCTAAAATTCAGAATTTAACGCGTAATTCCTTAGAAACCGATCAACAACCAATAATTTTGTTTCTTATGCTTGGCAGACACAATGAAGACGGATCGTACACTTACGGGTACGAAGGATCGGACGGATCGTTCAAGATCGAAACCAAGACGGTGACGGGCGAGGTGAACGGCAAGTACGGTTACGTGGACGACTCGGGCAAGTTGCGCGTCGTCGAGTACGGTGCCAACAAGTACGGGTTCCAGCCGTCGGGCGAGGGCATAACCGTACCGTCGCCCACGCTGGTGGAGTTGCGACCGGAAGAGGACGAAGAGGACGAGGAACCAGCTGCACCGGTGCCGGCCAAGAGACCGTCGCCCGCGAAACCCACGAAACCGCTGTTCCGGAACAACAACAACAATAACAACAGGCCTGAATCGAACGCCGGATTCGTGCGGCCACAACAACCACAGATGAAGCCGATATCGGTCGCTTCCGATTTTGACGACGGCGAGTGGACGGCGCAACCAGTGAGCCGACCGCAACAACCCGCCCCGTCTCACCGGCCGGCGCCACGTCCGAACAAGCCCGCTCCGCCGGTGTCCGGTTCGTTCAGGGCCGTTCCGGTAGAGGAGCCATCGGTCTCGGGTCCGTCCGCGTCGTTCGAGTCCGTCCAGGACTTTGGCGGTAGGCGGCCGACCGGAAACGGACGTGCGGCCCACGCCTCCTCCTCCGTCGATAACTCGTACCAGACGTTCGAGGAACACCAAGAACCGATGACGGAACCACCGACGTTTTACCAACCGGTCGCCAAACCCGCGGCCAAGCGCACCAGGCCCGCAGCCGCTCAGCTGTCCACCAACTACCGCACGGCGCCCAGACAGATGCGCACCAGCGGCGTTCTCGACCAGCTGGCCGAACAGTACGCGCTTCCCGAGTCCCGGTCGCCCGTGGCCCACGACTTTTCGTTCGGATCGGACTCTTGAGTGTCACGGACATCCGTTTAGTTAGGCTTGTGTAAATATTCTTGTATTATATTTAATATGACTTTTTTTTTTTTTTAATTGAAAATAAACGACGTTTTTAAGTATAATTTTTATTATTATTGGCCGAAGTGTAACTTTTGGGTCTGAGAAACACGACACGAGAAAAAAATGTCCAAGTCCTTACAATTGCATTACGTTTCAAATTATATAAATACAACTGCAGAATAATGTGCATAAGTTTGCCAAACAATGTACAGTATAATAATATATAGGTTATATATACGTTAGTAAATGTAATATGAAAAATCAACTCGTAAAAGCTATGTATATAATTGTATTAAAAATTATATGATATCATTATATTATGATGATTACATAACGATAATGTTATTACCTTTAAAGTTATTATGGAATTGTCTTCTTTAAAAAGTTATTCTAATACTCACTACATAGTAATCAATAGTTTCAACGTGCAAGTTATACGTATATTTACTGTGTGCTTAATTAAACTTACTTATTAATACCTACTACAACTGTGCAGTGCACAATGCGCATTAAGTCATTAATGAATAATATAATATAACATAACAATGAGTTGTAATTGGGAAATATTAAATTAAGGTATTGTCAATGTACAATGGTCGTTTATTATAATACAAATCCATTGTTGTAATATTGTTTTTAACTTAGTGCTTATTTAGAACTAAATTTGTAAAAAAATATTTATATAAACCATATTATTATAGTCTGCGTTATTAATATAGTCGTGAAACGCGTTCCTTTTACCATTTAAGTTGTCCTATATCATATCATATATAGATTTATATATACAATATTATATTCACTCTGGAGTTCGTTTCAGTGGCAATCCGCAATGACTGATAGACTCCAGTGTCTGAATTAGTGTTACAGGACTTTGGCTGGCCTAATCCGTCCTAAGCTATGGATTGAAATGTGTAGGTACTTGAATTGCCTCCGAAATTCCCGAAGGAAATTCAGGTAAAAAAATGTCACTTACCTAGATTTGGAGGCAATTCAAGAGGGCCAAAAAATATCAACCGGATTCCGGACACCCCAACCTTACTGTTGGTGCGAGTCGGGTGTGAAATAAATCAAACATTTTTATTTCTATTAAATTTTTTTATTTATTTACTCATTATACAATATCATGATATAATGGTAATAGTTTACTGTAGACATGTGGTTATTTCTATTTAGCAACGGCCGGTAGTAACTATCTAAAATTGGAACCTGAGAATGGTTTTTGCACTATAATATTATGACGTATATAAATTTTTTTTATCTTACGATAATAATAGAATTTTACTTCTTGGACCTCCCTTGAAAAAATCCTGGTTTATTAACGACAAGCAATCAATTAGTAGAAGGTACCTATATAGGTTCCAGAATTAATTCCAAACAGCTGAGCTTGGTTTTAAATTTTTAATTATAAACTACAAAATTTTAAATGGAATGCTAAACGTATATGGTATATATATACTACGTAAATAATTATTATACTTTGATGAATTAATATACGTTGGACAATGAAGGATTTTAAATATGTCACCCAATTGACAATTGATTTTTATTAATTGAATAACGACGATACGTTTGTACAAGTTACATAAGAGTGTTATACAAAACAATTTATTCTAAAATTACAATATTCTAATATTATATTATTGTTCATGAGGTTGCCAGGTTGGACTAGAAACCACCCGACTGGAAATAAATTATGATTGGCTATAATAAATCGGGAAGAGAATAATATTATAGATAGTGAGATATAAGGGAATCCACGAGAGTACGCCGAAACCGCAGAAACCGCAGAAAATAACAGAGAGGAATATAATATTTGAATGTTCGTAAAATTTAATTAGAAAATTATTGCAATTATTAAAATTTGTTGACAGCAACACTGCTATGACGTATAGTACGGTAGGTATAACAATTATTATTATAAATTGTACATTTGAACGGCCAAATAGTAACTGATTATTTTCCGTCAATTAAAACGATGATTACCTATATGTGGGCTTATAAATAATAATAATAATTTGAAAAACTGTATCCCATTTAAAGGATTTGTTTGGATTTTGCACGCTTCTACTATTATATTTTTATTTATCGCTATTATTATACTATGGACATAGGCATACTTATATATAACCATTATTCCATATAGGTAAGTCGTAAATGCACATAATTATATAGGTACACCAAAGGTACTGTAAATACGATATACAATGAATGATGGATGACATAGTCGCAAGATTACAGTCGTTAATTGTGTACAATATATAGGTAATGCACATGCGCACACATACTTTTCGTAATATTAATAATAATTATTATATTAACCTCAACCATATTATATTGTACTTGCGTAATACCTACAATACACCTTTGTCCAATAACAGAGTAATAGTCGTATAAATTACCCATATTACCACTTTACAACGAACAATTTTTATTATTATATTATTATTCACATTTAATAAGACGTGTGCATATTTTTTACTCTTACTCATAATACATTTTTTGTTTTCCATGAAATTAATAAATGTTTTAGCATAATATTCAAATGGAGATCATGTGAGAATTCTAGTAAAATATTTCCATGTCAAAAGCAACACAATACTAATAATATGATGATTCGTGATAACAATACAATTTTACACTGTGTATTTTATTATAATTATTATTTATTTATATCTTTCGCTAGGATCTTAATCTCATAATTTTATTTACTTAATTAAAAACGGGTTTTTCAATTATACCTGACAGCTTTACGAGAAATTTTAAATTAATAAATTTAAAATGTATGCTATCGCAATTAATTGTCGTAGGTAAGTATGAAATCATATTAATATAAAAAATAATAAACACAATTTATAGTAATTTGTTTGTGTGAGGTACTTCAAAAATAGTTTTCAGTTCACAAATAATTGTAGTGGTCACAAATCACAAACGTAGGTATGTGAGTGGTATAAAATTACTTCCAAATAATCTTTGTAAATATTATATTATGTAGGTACCTATATTAATCAAATAACTATTAGATAAGCCAATCGACCTAAAACGTTATTGAAACATTTGAAACTATTCATCTCAACATTTATATGATTTCTGCAATATTATGTAATGCGCTCAGGTACACTATTTTTAAAATAAATATTTCTTCTAAATTATCTATACAATATTATACATCATAGGTACTGTTTGTAAAATTTACTTTTAAAAGTTGAATAATATCAAACATTAAATGAATATCATAATATTATAATCCATTGATGCCCAAAGTAACTGAAAAAAAAAATAAGATAATTATTAAAAATATCATATTTAAATTAGTTTGTAGGTATGTCAGGTTTTTTAAATTAGTTTTAAGTTTTTTTTTTTAATCTCAAGTTATTAACTATTAACCTTATTAGATATAATTAAAAACTTTAGTCATTATTACTTTCCTCTTAGTATTACATTTTTTATTTTTTTTTTTGAACATCGTATTTACTTTTATTATACACATTTATGAGCAAATCATAATATAATATATTGTATTTTTTAATTATAGATTATATACAGTATATTTACTCACACCAACTCATCCTTGAAATAAATAACTGCAGAAATCTCGTGTAAATTTTAATCTATAAACCTGGCTTTTCTATTAACATTAATGGAACTGTTTGTTGGTAAATAATTATTAACATCATGGTTATCTATTGTTCTAGCCTTACTTTAACGTGACTGCTAATAAAACGTCAAGTAAACAAAATTAAAATATAAAAATAATAATACTTTTTAAAACTCTGTTTTTATGGATATAATATTATATTAACGTAAAATTATTAAAAATTAAAAATTGTATAATTTATATTAGAACATGATAAAGCATTATTATTTGTTGTCGATACGTCAATCCACGCATTTCGTTCATAAAATTTATCGTAATAATATCGGTTAAATTAATTAATCGCATCAAACAAAATGTATACCTACGTTTTAGTAGGTAAAGATATTAATTAATTTATACATTTTCACGTTAAATCAGACTGCAATAGTGAAATATAATCGGAAATGAACGTTTTAAATAAACGAAACAATAATTCATATTATAATAATTTAGTATCGGCGTGTGTACGAAATCGTCTGTATAATGACAATAATAATATGCGTACAATAGTCGTGTGTGTTACAACAATAATTATTATTAATAATTAAAACGAAACGATATCGTCGTCGAGTGAAAATTATAATAATATAAAATATATTATAATACTAGCTGATAATATCCCAGCTGGCATTGCCGTGTCAAAGATAAGGTATTTTTCATAAATTAATTTGTAAAAAAAATGTATGCCATACCTCTACTATAATTATAATAATAGTAGGTATAATATGTAACCAACGTGTGAGCACTGAGCTAAGATACCCTTTAGCTGCCTAAATCGGTTTATAAAATAAAATATTAATACCCTCCAAGTCTCGAGGAATTTATACTTTTTATTGAAAACGGTTCAGTGGTTTTTGAGTCTTTAACTTCGGAAAAACCAACGCGGGTTGAAAACACATAGTGACCAAATTTAAAAATCAATAGAAGTCAAAATTATTATATCTGATCAATTACAGATTATATTGTTATTATTATTATCATCATTATACGTAAGTATTCTGTGGCAACCATTTGCGTCGAAAAGAAAATACTGATTTCTACTAGCTTGCTACCTACTATACTACTATATTATAATATAATATATATGTAACCGATTCTCGACCATTTACCATTTACATACAAAAATCTCGTGAAAAAAAGGCTTTTCAGTTTTTCTCAAATTTTCCGGGCAACTTTTCCGAATTGCAACCAACAAACACTATTCGAAAAACAAAAACCAGCCAAACCAGCCGTTCTCAAACGATGTGGTTATATACCGACGGACAGCGTTTAATTTTTATTATATTGATTATAGACTATACACGCGCATCATATTATGACCTGCAGTACTGTGCGCACTCAAACACATGTTTTCACGGCGACTTTTTTAATATTCTTTCAATAATTATTAGCTAATAAATCGTTGCCAGCGATTTCGATTCGGAACGCCTGGAATCGACGAGATGCCGCAGCAAATTCGACTCGCGGTCGATGCGAACGGCGCACTACAATTTATAATTATTACACGATGACTGAATAATATTATGTTTGATTATCGGGACAAGTTTTTGTCGCGGTCTCTGACCTCTCGTGTCCACATGATATAATGTACTTATATCATACCGCGTTCAACAATGTGAGCGATTCGACAAATATTATTGCCCAACCGCGGTTCGTAACGATATGCCACTAAATCGCTATTTGTTCGCCGTACAATGACATTATTTTTCAATGCGTTTTTCCTACTCGTAATATGATTTTCGTCGTGTTTTCGGAATCACTATATAATATTAATTTCGATGTATTATTATAATATTTCAAGCCCACGATATCGTCACCGGTTAACTGCAGACGTCCACGCCGTCGTTGTTTTCTAAACATCATATCAATGTAGCCAAGCTCAGATATTATAATAAACTTTGACTTTCGAGTGTCGTGGCAATTTATCAAGAAGGGAATAAAAAAATTTTTAGTTTTTCAGTTTTTTTCGAGTTTTTGCGACTCGACTGTAATGTGTACAATCCAATTAAGCTACAGAGAGGAGAAGGGTGAATGTCCCCGTGGAATTTATCCCCCTCCCCCTCCGACAAATACAACTGTCAACGAAATGTATTTATTAAACGTACAATATTACAATCTTCAATCAGTGTTGTGTACATACTAATTGGCACGCTGTCACGGTTCTGAAGTATAAACGCGATCATTATGTGCAATGAATCGAATTATGTCAATACTTTGAAATCGGATGGACACACAATGTAAAAAAGATGCACCTCAGGAGTTCACCGGAGAGGCAATCGATTTTTATGCAAGAAAATAATTTGTTAGGTATACATAGATTGACTTAAAAAAAAATAATAATAACATGTTTCTAATTTGTATAAAATAAATAATATTTTTTAAATAAAACATGATGACATATTTTATGTATCAAAACGTAGGTACCGAATTATAGTAATACTGTAATAAATATATTTATAATAATATAATTCGTATAACACTAAAACGTATGACCGATGAAAAAACCAGAGCGAGCCCACCAGAAAAAAAATGACCGTCTGGATTCAACAGTGAACACGAAGTGGCTATTGAGATTGGCTTTAATTAATATTTTTTTTTTTTCGTATGGCGCTATAGACCCGACGAAGACCCCTATATAGGCTAATAATTGTGTCCTGCAGATTTGGACGGCCAAAGCTCCTGCAACGTCGTATCGTTGTGAAACAATGTTATTACCGACGACGACTCGACTTGCGTTTTTCCCTCCGACTGCCCATCGATGTGCGTGTGAGATGAATGAAACATTATAATATATTATTATTATCGCGTATAATATGTCGTGGTGCAATACAGTTCGAAAACGGCTAGCGATCGGTGAAAACCGAAACAATGCGAACATTAACCATTCCGGCCCCGCTGCAATCGTGATGTCTAAACCACCTGATGAAATCGCGACCGCGGTCGTGTCCAAAGTCACCCATCATCAGTATTCCTAAGCGGTATTGACGACTATTATTATTATTATTATTGTTATTATTATTATAATATTATGATTAGCGACGACCATATTATACCTAGTGCGTTCGCGTGTTTGCCTGAGAAAATTGTGGCGAAGTTCAAGGCCGCCAATTGGCACCGACGACGACGGTGCGCGGGCGATTATTGCTCACCGGATCTCGGCTTCGCTTTTTTTTTAGAAATCGGTTTGAATTTCTTGGATACGTTTTGCCGTGAGTAATTCCTACGCACGAGATGTCAGTCAAACAGCGATCGAGCCCACAACTATTATAATATGGAGAATAACCATTTTTATATGGTTACAACAAACGCACGATACAATATTATAGTTATGGGTAGTTTACCGCCTTTTCAATTAAATTCGTGTACCTACTTTACATGTTTCAAAATAATCGTAAGTATAGTTTACACGTGGTCGATAATTTAATCTTCCAACCAATTTGTATTGAGATCTTATACCGAATGAATTCATCGTGCTTGAGTAAAGGTTAAAAAAATATCTAACTTCAATAGGTATAATATAATTCACGACTAGAAACATAATAGCCAAGTACCTATTTAGTATACCAATAGGTAGGCGTACCTATTTAAAATCAAACAATTAGCATACTGCATACCGTTTGTTATTGACAAACGCAAACTTTACTAATATTCTTATACGAACTATAATAATTATTTTATTATTACAACATTGCAAGTTGAAATATTAATGAATAATGTTAAAAAAATATAATATTCGAATAATAATAATTATCGTTCTAAACGAATATTATAATAATATTATTATATACCTACTATAATTACCATCATGTTAATAATATACCTAGCTATTATCTACCTATCTATGATATTGTAAATTTCCTCAAATGATATAGCGTACACTTGTATGTGTATTTCGTATTTTTTTTTAAACACAAAAATCGACACTGTCATTTTCAATACAAAATAATAATAATAATAATAATGCTGATAAACGTACATTTTATTTCTCACGCCCCGACGGAGCGAGATTTAAAAATAAATTATTACGAAATATACGAATTACGGTTGACAGATTGCCGGAGTTAATACTGAAGACAAATTTTCAGGTTCGCGTAATGCAATTGGGTCAACAATTCCTGCAGTTGAATCAACCAAGGCCGAAAATAAATCACAAACAACCCGTACAACCTTTGTATAATACAATGAGATTCTGACTACCAGAGACTGAAAAGGAACAGCGAAAGGTGCAGCAGAGCAAAGTATCTAGTCATTTAGTAGAAGTTTATTTCTTACGCTAAAAGTATTGCACGGAACGAACAAAATGTGTAACAGCGAACGCAATTTATACGAAGTGGAGTAAAGAGATATATACATGAGAAAACAGAAGAAGTGTTTTCTCGAAATGAAAATTAAATATGTTCACATTATAAGAAACGTTAACAACTTACGATTTTCTTAAGCGTGAAAGATTATTGTTATTTAAAAAGTCTACTCCAGTGAATGTATTACGTAAAATCTGTCCTGTGCTGTTATATATAATTTCTCCGACTAAACTAACATCATTAATATTATTATTCAAACATATCTTGTTTGTTTAATTTTTTAATTTTAATTAATTATTTTCAGTTAAAAAAGTTTTACTTTTTAACGATATTATATTATGTTATAATTAATTAGGTACCTACCTACTTTTGATCATTTGTAACGATAAACGTGAATAATATTATATTAAATATTACAATATACTAACGTCATTCTTTGTAGGTGTAAATTTAAATTGCGTTCAGTTGACAATATGTTATAATAACGATTGGTTAGTATTATAGGTACCTATACAATATAATTTATGTCTATAATAACAATAACACAATATAAATTTGTATGTAATGAAAATAGATAAATCAAACGTTTAATCTAATCCTCATGTTATATAATAAATACCATAATAATATGTAATATATATATTCGTACCGTGTAGGTATAATAAATCGTTATCTTTCATTGTATGTTAAAGTTTCTAATACCAAATTAACGTCTTATGTCTATCTAGTGTTAATCTTTATAGGTATTTAATTTCTCATAGATTTTAACGAACGAAAATTTATAAAATTTTAATTTCACGCAGTTTAATTAAAAATATAATATAAGTACCTAATACCTACCAAAGTATACAAATCCGTTCAACTGACAATAATATTACTGTTATAATAATTTATGGGTACGTACAGATGAGCTATGTTATACCATTGATATTTTATAATATAAAATCACTTGATATACCTAACTTTAAGTAATAATGGATATCTTAAAATCATTATAATCGGCAATTTGCTCGGTTTGTTTTGTGAAAAGGGTATCTAAATAACAATAGTTAATGCCATAGAACCTATGTACTTAGTTTAAGCTCTGCCGCTAAGGTCTGCAATAATCTAATCGTTATTAGTTAGTTGAGTTATATTACATTCGTGAACTAAACGGTTGTTCGTGTAATGAATAATTCGAAAAATTAGTCACCGTTTTTACACTAAAATTTGACTGTCGGTGTAACGTTTTTAAAATAAGTTAAACATATTATATTATTATTAGTCATTAATTGTTTATTTAACTTTAACTCATTTTAAAGATTAGTCTTATTATTACGAGAGTTGTAACTAGTAATAGTATTAAAATGGTTTTACACACAATGCACACTTTCATTAATGGTTAAACAGTTTATACCTCAGTCAATTTACGAATGGAAATGATAAATATTATTTTACCTCGATATTTTATATGTATCGTCATTAAAATTCGATTGGAAAAAAATGTAATTACACAACATATGTATTTATAATGTCAACAAATCGACTGACATTTCGAACAACAGAATATTGCTCAACGCCCTAACCACTCGATTGTAAAATTCGATTTAAACGCGAAAACTTACAGGTACCCAACTTGACAAGTATAATAATATGATATTTGTATTGTTACAAAAGTTATGTAATGCGCGGCACGGTATAGCTGGTAATAATAATACTATAATATTATCATGCCGAGCTTAAAAGACGTATTACCCCTTTTGGCCATTAATATTGTATTTTAAAAGGTAGTTTTCCCTTGATAATATATTATTACTGAGCGATTATCCATGAAACGAGGACGTCGTGGAGGTGAGACATTTTGCAGTTATGGACGTTTTAAAATCGGCGAATACGAATTAATATTAGAGATACCTAACCTATATTATAATATAAAGCACGCATCTATATAGCGACGTGTTTCGTATTATAATATTGAAATACCTACACTTACAGCGGATAATTTTCGATAATAATACGTAATATTGCACAACAAAATATAAATATTGTTATGTAGATCGCCGTCCGGATGAGGTAGGCAGTGGCAAGCCATATAATAATCGCCTCGAAAAGACCCGCGGGGCTGTGCCGCAACTATAGACTCAATAATTATAATTAGTGAGTCATAATTCAATTTGGCATTTTCCTGTATTATTTTCCGTAAAACAGCTGTCATAATTCGACGTGGGGCCTTTATAATATATTTTTTCGTTCGACGGTTTTACTCTAATATATATTATAGAACGGCGTTATCGGCTATCTTTTGTATATGCCTATGGGTTGTATACTTGTACCAGTGACAGATTAATACCGAATAAGAGAGGAATAAGAGAGGGTTTTAAAAATTTCAGACAAGACACCCCTAGAGTTATACCGAATGCAGTTATCGTTTAACGCATTTTGAAATAAAATGTTTATATCGTAACAATATATTATTTTACTTTACTGATGACCTGCGGTAGCGGTACACGCGGTACAAGCAAACGAGACTACTAGCTACGACACACGTACCAGGTCGAAGAATTATTATTATACATTTTGTAAATAAATCAAAAATAGTAACCTTACTCCGAATATTACATAACCAATGTGTAAGGTGACACACGCGTCTGCAAGGATTTTTATATAAAAATGAATGTTACTTTGTTTGTTCTCGATAAACTCAAAGACTACTGGACCATTTCCAATAACAGTTATATTACAATAGGTTCCTTGAGACTCGGAGGATGTTTATAGCTTATTTTTTCAATCCCTATATCGGATGCTGTAAGGGGGTTCACACATGGGTTTAGTTTTGGACAACGGAAATTAAATATTTTTTTTGTCTTAATTAAATGGTTTTCATTGGTGAAAACTTACATACTACTACATTACTTTATTAAAATAAATTATTAGAAATATGGCATGTGAAAATGTTTATAAATATTATATTTAAGAAAAAAACAAATCTTAAAATCAAATAGGAACGTATTATTATGAAGACAATTACAACGGTTACCTAACTTTTATGGGTTGCTTTCTTTATTCTGGACATATTAAGTACAAATCTGAACGATATTGGATTTACGTCGGCTGTTAAGCATTCGCTGAATCTTTCTTCAGTTGTTGGTTTTAACATAACAAATGTCTCCAGAATTAAGAATTGGAAAATCATAAAATTAACTATTTTAACTATCTTCGTAAGATATTATATTTTATTTCAACTGAAGCGAAACGAAAACGACAGAAAGATAGATTAATTTTAACCTGACGTTACCTGGCCAAAGTCGGTTGAAATGAGGCCAGTTTATAATATATTTTAAACATTTTCATAATAATAAAATATGAATACTAATATACTGTAATGTAAACCAAACCTTTACCTCACACAGCAACCCTCTTTCGAAAATCCATAGTAAACTGCAACGCTGTGAGACGTCTGAACATCAATGCAGTATATAAATCAAAAGATAAATTTTGAGATTATCGATTTTCCCTAGATTTCGCCCAATGTTGAATATTAAGCTAGTGACGGTAAATGTATTTTGCTTCCATAATCTCTATACGACTTGAATAGGTTACCATTATACGGTAAGACTTCTATAGCTGATATACCGGACACTCTCGGTAGCTGAAGTTCTATCCGCTATTCTGCAAAGGGTTGTATATATTTTGTAGTTTTAAAAAGGTCTGGAGGTGTCCGTTAGTGGAGGTTTCACTGTATATACTACGCATATTATTATGTCATATTCTACAAAAACACATCATAATGAGTACATATAGAATACACATCGCAGTACTTATATTCTTAAATTTTAACAAGTTTAGTTAAAAATTTGTATAAATTTAGTTAAAGAACTCTGCGTCTCTTTCACAAGCTTTGATTTTTGGAGACATCATCATTTCAAATTTATACTGTTATATTTATTTATGTATATTGGTGAAATGAAATTAATATTATTATAAGGACTCGATTTTTACCGTTAGAAATAATTTGGACATGGACCTGTGTTCAACTATATAGAAACAAACAACTTTTCTAGTTACTAGTTACTACATATATTATGTACACTAACTATGAATTTTAATTCATAATGATATTATAATATATAATATATTTTATAGAAAGACAGAGAGTGATATACCTAAAATCATACGACCGATTTGTGCGGAACTGCGACCGCGAGAGCCTATCCAAATTACGCAATTTCGTAAGTCCATAGCGATATTATATTTTTAACTTATGCCGCCGTGAACGTCGTCGGCTAAATTATATTTCTATAATAATAATTTTATAATATTGTAGTCTACAACAGACGAATTCGGTCGAGCGCATAATATCGACTCTGCTGCAGAGACTTGGTGTGACGAGTACCTAATATTATTGTTATATTTCGATGTGGTGCCGTCGAACAATGAGTATTGGAGGCACACAGTACAATATACATAGGTAGGTATGTGTAATATGAAAACGACAAAAACAATGTAACGTATTGACGGTTAGACGCGGACAAAGGACTGCTAGCTTAATAATAAATCGACGTTAAATGAACTTTACAGCGCAGTGTGCGAACCCGTTACCGGGTCTAAACGCCATCCCGAGGGCAATCGATATTATTCACCTATAACATACCGCCAGTACGATATATTATTATTATACTGTTGTAGTCATTAGGTATGTCGGTATGTGCCGAGCACAGTAAAATAAAAAAACTATAGTCAAAGGTGTTGTAAATATTTAATATACGATGATGCATTTTTGTCTGTTACATTATACGATCTGGAGATCTTGGCAAATATTAATTGGAGGTCTTAACTCTTAAATATTCAATAATAAGCCATCCACACCCCCAAACAATTTACCTAATAATAATCATTAAAAATAACAGTTCTTAATGGCTGGGATGAAATTTATATTCCTTACAGTTATCGCTGTATATAGTATCGTGTATGCCTACTATTGAACAGTATTCGCGATTACCTATTTACAAATCGCTAGGCACATTACCTAAAAACTAAAATCATTGGTTAGCAAAACTTATTTTGCACGTGGAACCGGGAATCGTGCCTTTTTTGTATTCGACGGAAACGGTCAATATATTATTTTTTTGGTACCGAACACAGGTCTGGTTAGGTATACGACGACGACGATGGTACAGCATTCCTAGAGTTTCAGGTTTGTGTGCCTTGGAGAGATCGTGATCTAATTGTCGGTGGATATATAACATTATACCTACCCGGTACCTATACCTGCCTACCGGTTTCGGTCGGACAATATACCAATCAATCCGTACGATATATCGCGTTGCAGACGTTCGACATATTCTATATACATAAGTATATAGGTAGGTATACCAATATCATATTATTATGTCTATAGCGTCCGTGTTGCGCAAACCGCGACTTCTGGGACACGTCTCGGGACTGTTGCGGAGGAGGTGCTCTATACAGGAGTCGGATGTGGAGAGATTCGCGTGATCTGCAGCAGGAGATTCGGCAGGAGTAGTACCCGTACACGACAAACTACGTATCCACGAGACGACGACGATGACGACAGCGATGACGACGACAAAGACGATGTTTGCGGTTGCGATGTTGCAGTGTGCGGGAGCGGCGGTTTCGGCCCAGAGATTACGCGGCGGCGGGGGAAAGTTATAAAACCCACTCGGCACCCGCTCGGCCGGTCAGTGTGCGCCACTGAATAAGACGATCGTTTAAGGACCATACGCGGACCTCTCGCCGCAGTGCTCCAACGCTCGCGTATTATTCGCTGCAGAGTTATTGTTTTTCATTTCACAGTTTAAGAGACGAAAATAAATTTACAAATAATTGTCCACTCGAAGCCGCGTATATAGGTATATTATTATTTCAACGACCTGCACGGTGCCGCCGACGCGATGAAGTACACGACATACATCTTGGTGAGTAAACCCGTCTCGTTATAATATTATAATTAGGTACATACGCCTCGTGTTTATTACCATCGACTGGAAAACGATTTTCCCGGCCGCGGTTCGAAATCGTATAAACTAATAATAATAATAACGTAACATCGTCTACTCTTTCCGAGTTGGGCCGCCGCGCAGAGTGTG
Organism: Macrosiphum rosae; assembly: GCA_016617965.1. Classification (NCBI taxonomy): domain Eukaryota; kingdom Metazoa; phylum Arthropoda; class Insecta; order Hemiptera; family Aphididae; genus Macrosiphum; species Macrosiphum rosae. Next base: position 27,486 of record WHPZ01588733.1, read on the forward strand.
CCACAGATATTTTGAAAACATACGATCAATCGTTGTTTTAATTTTAAATAAATAAACATTTTCGCGAAACAAACAAACACATATCTACCTACACTGTGTTGAACTTTGGAATTTTAATTTCACATCATATTATTATACTCATTAGATACTTGCCAGAAACGGGACGCACGACGACTCATCCTATGTCTGTTTACGACTTCTTTCGAGTGATTTAATATTCTGTCATACTTTCAGTGTAATGCGTTTTTTTTTTCGTCGACTCTATTCTCGTGCAACGTTATCTAGTGCAAATATTATGTAGGTACATTATATTTGACTTGTCTGCGCTCGGTACACGATATATGTCTTGTCGTAGTCGGCGTACGGACGATAAGACCTCACGAGTTACTCTGAAAGAGGCATATCGTTACAGTAATACAGCAACGATAGTATAATATGATATCGCACCGGAGATTACGACGATGAAAACAAATGGTTTTGTCTTCGATCCGACGCAAAAGAATCGATACGACTCGTATTAGCTACACACAATTCCTCAGACGTCATAATATTATCTTTTACGGACGTGTAAGACCCATAGCCGAGGAAATTGCTCTACGGTAAGACCTTGATACATCATCGTCGTCCGAGTGTATCGCGTTCTATGTGTTCGGATCGCCCTGTGCGGTTGTCAATTAGGCACATTATATCTGACCAGATAGTTACTCAGCATGTTCCTTTCATGTCCGAAGGAAAGAATAATAATAATACCGTCGTCACGAACCTTGAGATGAAAACGAAAATCTATTTATTTTTATTATTTTCCCGCGACCGCGGACGCACACTGCAAGTACGTGCTTTATTATATAGGTACACACGAATCGTACGTTTATTATTTTTATTATTATTATTATTATTATTATTATTATTTTTCCATTTTAAATATTGTTCGGCGGTCATTGCGCAATCCGACACCCGAAGCAAGGTACGATAATATTATAATAAGTTTTATAGTACGTGCACACAACGTCTCGATATATCGTACAATAATATAATAATATTATGTATTTAGTATTTCTATTTTCCGAAATAATATTATAACGTCCGACCGCTACAACAAACAGCATTATTATTCAGCTTTACTATAGTAGTGATTTCGGAATGGTCTGGCGAGGCTTATCGAGCGTAGTTATGGGTACGCCTGTGGGGAGGGAAAAAATGATTGAATAATGTATAACACAATTATTTTTTTTCGAAAACCGAATTAACATAATATCGAACGTTTAATTGCCGACGGACCGGAACACAATAATAAGCACAGTGCGCACTGCGGACATGTGTGTGTGCAACTTTCACTAATCGTTATCTAGGCTTATATTATTATGTTGTATTTTTTTTCTTTTTTTCATTTTACCTTTGCTACCATCTACGTCCGTCATCGTGCACACACACACACAATGAATACTTGCGTAGAGTTATTATACAACAACATCAATAATAATAATAACGGTAATGGTAATACGATAACAATAATTATTATTGTTACATTACAGGACAACGGTCCGTAACGTTTACTGGCGCTATTCGGTGGAGCGATCGCCGGAAACGTCTCTATGCTTATCCGTTTTTCACATACATTAGAGATGTGTTTTTCACCGGTGTCATTGCACTGTATTAATTGTAGTAGTAGGTACGCAGTAATTTTTTCCGACTTTTTTCGTACCACGCAAAAGTCAAAACAGTGTTACGTTACCTATTTCAATTAGGTAATAATGTAATCGAATACGATTCGTAACACCCGATAACTAACTACATAGCTATAACCGCTCGTCGTCCTAAAACCGTTTGACGTTCAGCCGTTACCAAGACTAATAATTACCATCGTATTACACACTGATTTAAGATTACTACATAATTGTTATTTGCGATTAAGATATATTTCGGATATTCCGATGACAGTTTTTACTCTTTTCTGTTTTTTTTTTTTTTTTTAATTTACAGGGGAGGCCAATTTATAGTCACAGCTATTCTACTGCATTTTTCTTACCTATATATACCGCGATTTATTTTCACGCAAATCCTTTACATCTAATATACAATAATATTATATTACAATATACCTTAGGTGCTAGGGATTTTCGTAAAAACGATTTCGTCATAATACTGGTCCGTTTTCTGATCGGTTGACCCGTGGCCCTCGGCGTATTTCTCAAAATGCACAAGTCTGACACCTATATACACATTATAATAGATCGTGACATCTATACCGTATATACAGCGTCCTTGACGTTTCGCGTACGCGGGTCACACGCGGTTCACCGTGGGAATATAATGTTCTCGTGGTTCGAACCGCCGTGGGTTTTCCGACACACATATATATATATATAATAATATTGTGTTATTACACGCGTTATAATATATATATATATATATTATATAGGTGCCGTGATTTATAGCCTGCGAGTGTTGTTATTATTATTATTATTACTATTGCGAGTAGGTTTTTTGTTTTCGTCCTCTCGGGACGACGTTACGAGTTACGACACGTCTATAATAATAATAATAATATCATTATTGCGACGATCCGCAGTGGCAACTAACGGTTCCATCACACCTGGGATGGTCTTGGACGTGGAAAGACTTGTAAGTCGCACCCGCGATTAATTTGGAAAAATGTATACGAAAACTCACATCAGACATTGGTAGTACTACTAGTGTACATACGTAATCAAATCTTATTATATGTGATAAGTTCACATCATCATAAGACTTTATCGTAAAAGATTTTAAGTTAAATTTATTCAGTTCGATCGTATATCGGTGTATCCGATAAAATACGGTTGCATATACCTATTGTTGAAATTTGAAAAAATGTACTGTTTGTTTAACGGTTGGGGGGGACGTACAGCAACGCTTTCAGGTATGAAATAGTTTGTCATAAATAGTTTGCAAACATTCCTTCGTTTACTCGCCCCTTGGCAACCGCCTAACTCCCAGCTCAAACAATAAATGACTACCCCTAGACGACCGCTTAGTAAATATATTATAATAAACTCATCCTTTCTGAATAAATAAAAACATCAGAAAAGGAGTCCAGTCTTGTATATAATAGTAATATGCGTTATTGTACTATTATTATTTCGTATGGATTTCAAGCCGATTGTAGAAAATTCAGTATCTAAAAAAGTATTTTTGTATTAATCATGTCCTTCTGTGGTGTTCGCAGGCCGCGTTACTATTGGTAACGCTGTGGTCGACAGATGTGGACAGCAGACGAGTGAACGTGAAACCTGCGGCTTCTGATGACAGTCAACAAGACGACGCGCAGGCCGCTGCCGACGATGAACAGCAACAATTCAAACCGGTGTTGATCGCTCGCAGGCCGTTGCAACACAGACCGCAGGTGGACATTGAAGCCGAACGGCAACCGGTGGTTGTGGTCCGACAGACGCCCAGGGTGTTGCAGCAGCGTGCCCGCGAACAGCAACAAGAAGCTGCCGCCGACGAAGAAGACGAACAGCCGCAGGTGATCATCAGACAGCAGCACCAGCCGACGAAAGCTGGTCCGAGGTCCCAGTCGCCGCATGCTCAGCAGCTCATCCAGCAACGGCTCAAGCAACAGGAACAGCCACAGCAGCAGAAAGAGCCGACCGCGCAGACCATCCGGAACTTCAACAAGCTGAACGACGACGGTTCGTTCACGTTCGGTTACGAGGCGGACGATGGTAGCTTCAAAGAGGAGACCAGGGGCACGGACTGCGTGGTCAGGGGCAAGTACGGTTACGTAGACCCGGACGGTAACAAACGGGAATTCACGTACGTGCAGGGTAACCCGTGCGACCCGAACGCGGTCAATTCCGAGGAAGACGACGACCAACCGGGCAAACCGGGTGAAGAGGAGAACATCCCGGCCAACATTCCCGCGAACGCTGGCAGGCCCAAGCCCAAGAAGAACCGTCCGACCACTACCTTGTTCCAGCAGACGTTCGGCGATTTCGAACCACAGCCACAGTCGCAGCCCTCAACGACGCCGCGCCAGCCCGGCAGACAGCAGCTCCAGCAGCCGTCGTTCCAGGAAAGTCCCAGGAGACCACCACCGCAGATATTGTCATCGACCACCGCTGCTCCACCACAACAATTCATATCGGGTGCCGGAAACTTGGATTCGGCCATCCGCAACTTGCCGCAACCATCATCGCCGTCGGGCAAGGTGCAGCTCCAGTCGCCCACCGGGCCCAACTCAGCGCTGTACACCACCGAACTGGTTTTCGACCCGGCCACCGGCCAGTACAACACGGTCATATTCCAACAGGTGCCCAAACAGCAGGCCGGCATCAACATCAACCAACGTCTGCCCCTGCAGGGAGCAACGGCACCGGCTAGACAACAGCAGCCCCTGCCCCAGCAACAGCAGTTCCGTCCCCAGGCCCAGCCGCAATTCCAACAACCGCAGTTCCAACAACCACAACCGCAATTCCGGCCGGCGGTCCAACCGTTCCAGCCGCAGTTCCAGCAGCAGAGACCTGTCGAGTTCGACTTCCAGAGGCCAGCCGCCGGATTCCCGGGAGCCCCGGGCCCTCAACAGCAATTGGTACAGCAACAACAGGCCATGGCGTTCCAACAGTCCCAAAACCTGTTCAGACAACAGCAACAGAAACAGCAACAGCAGCAGCAGCAGTCGTTCCAACCGCAGTCGTCGCCACAGTTCTTCCCGCCGCCGTCGCAGCGTTTCGAACCGGCGTCGCAGTTCGCCGCCAAGCAGCCGCAGCGGTTCGAACAGCAACCGGAAGCGCACCAGCAGCAGTTCGTGCTCGTCCAGCCCGGCAGGACGCCCGGACAACAGAGCTTGGCCGCCGGCCAGATCGACGCGTTTCTAAGAGGCCACAACATGCAGTTCTAGACGGAATAATTATTTCATTAATATTTCCATTTTTGTAAATAACATAATATTATAATTATAATATATAATAATAATATTATAGACACTGCGTATAGCCATCCATACTATACATTTTCGCTATACGCCACTCATACGTAGGGTACGATAACTATATTATTATATTTTTATTTTATTATATTTTAACGTAATTTTAATGGTGAAAATATTTTTATTTTCGTTTAAGCTTAATTAATAATGTGCAGCGCGTTATTAAGGTATTTTATATACGAATAATATTATATTTTTTTTTTCTATGGATTTCGTGCGTAAGACCTATATAAACGTTTATACATATATTTATATTCACACCCGTTTGGCCAAGCAGTTTCACCTGGCGGAGGTGAAAGCCATATAAAATATAACTTACTGTATACTTAGCACTTTGCTAAATGCTAGTTTTTTTTATTATAATTTTTTTTTGTAACATTAAATCCTCGTAAAATATATTATAACGATAATATTATTATATATTTTAATGTTCCAAAAAACAAAATGTGCTCAAAATATATACCTACTCCCAATGTTTGTAAATAAATAAACTTTTATATTATCATGTATTATGTATTGTGTATTATTACACATAATTATATTTTTAATAATGAATACCTAATATAAGTTGTGTGAGAAAAAACGACAGATTGTTTTCACTTTCCGTTATTATTACACATATACCTACCTACTACATATCGTTATGCACTAGTATAATATATATCACTTTCCTGTATTATGTACTATGTGTATCACTTCCGCACCAAATCCGGTTTGCTCTATTTCGTGATGCAACCGGCGCGGTTTCTTAGCGTCTTTAATTATTGATAATATCTGACCCAAATCCAGCTGCATTCCGCAAGAGACCATAAGCGACGAAAATGTGTTCGGACACAACTACTGCTGCAGGCGTGTAGGTCGCAATCATTATACTCATTACAACGCCCGTCGGGCAACAAATTAAATAATAATATTATTATTATAACATCATTATATGACACAATCCGTAGGTTCTAGTACACCGCGGTAGAAGCACTCCTCGACGAGTTTGATGTTTTACTTTTTTCTCATTTTTTTTTTCACCGATCAATACTCAAGCCGTGCCTCCTAAACAGAGCAGAGATGTCACGATTATAGAATAAATAATATTATGACGTGGCTTGTGATGGTGCGAAGGTTAAAGAAAAAAATAATACGCATTATGACAGCCATGAATGTGGCTATCAATTTATAAAAATGTAATATTATTATTATTATACACCGATGTATACGCCTATCGTATGTGGTATAGGTATTACGTTCGAGTGCTGTTGAACGGAGTTACTCAGACAGAGCAATAAAATAACAATGAAAGCAAAAGCTATTAGAATAAGAGTATATACTATAATATGTACTGACACGCTTTGCCTCTTGGATATTATAATGAAATGGCCGTCACCGTGAACGTGGGCTGCAATATTAAATAATATAAAAATAAATCCATTATTATATAGAGCTGATACTGCACCAATTTATTTATATTTTTATTACGCGTAGGTGAGAGAGAGAGAGATTTCGAGTGGGCGAATAGAATATGATTGAAAACTGAAAATTCGAACTTTTTCGCAATACTAATTCAGTTATATATCGATGTCCACTACGCCGTAATAATCAAATAATAATTGTTTGTTTGCTATTTTTAGGTCAGTACAATTTTTTTTCTCGTCGAAATGCACGAGGGCGAATTTTATTTTAAACTTAATTTCTTGAGAAAATCGTAATTTATATCGAAAGCATTCAGCTACAAGTATATTCTCTAACGATAATCACTGGATGCAAATAAAAGTCGTAAAAAATATATTTATTCTATATTTTTATCTCAGACACTATGTTTATAATAATATGATTGTAGATAACAGGTAGAGAAAATTGTTAAAACGGCTTCCCGGGATGTTCGAGAGTTATCTTACTCAGCACATACTATTCAATCTAATAGCTAAACTGCCGTTATTATAATCTAATATTTTACACTTTGAATAAGTCATAAGTTCTTGTTTAAGTAGATACGTCATAATCGATATGCATAAACGTCACATTGTAAAGCGATTTCGAGTGAGAACAAGGTTTGCGTTTATTTAATATGATTTTTGTGCGTTGATAAAAACAAAGTGCCGCAATATGATGCTTAATATTAATACCGTAGCGAATCTGGTATAGATCAATACACGGAGAGTAAGCATAGAAACCCAAACCGAAAATTTAAAAATCTAGAAGCACCGTTTCTATGGATATTCGAAAAATAAAAGTTGGTAAAGTTTACGTTAAAAAAATACGAAATATGTAAAACCAGAATTTGAAATCAGAGACGTATAATACATAATATATCCGTCCGATTTTATGCAATTGTCCTATTTTATATCTACGTCAACTGGTATCCCCAAATAAGTTTACAATCTCACTCTCTATTCTGACGAACATAGAATAATAAAAAATTTGTTGAAATGTCATTTTCTATACAAGCCATTTGGATGTAACATCGTTTTACCGTTTCTTCTATCCTAGATCCATGTAATGTATACATTATAAGCGTATGGGTATATTATAAATTCGCCAATAATAGAAAATATAGAGATTGGATGTTTTTCAACTCAAAATGTAATCAATTAAATAATACAGAATAAACCATTACAAATTTATTGTTATGTGATATTTATTTGAGTGAAAAAAAAATTTATTTATTATTTAATGGTTTTTTTTTCTTCTAAAATGCATTTTATTATTATATTATATACTATATCATAAATATAGTGACGACGAAATTATATTCTACTGAACAAAATTAGTTAAACGATACTGAAATCAATAATTGAATATTTCACAAATCAGATTATTAATATTAAATTGAAGATTTATTATTTGTATAGGTACATTATATAATATTTTTAAAGATAAGTTTGATATATATACGCTTGGTATACTCTTAAAAATTAAAATTATAAATATCCTCCGTTTATCTCTACGGCTTTACCTACAGGTATTTTTTTTTCCAGGAATTCATTTTATTTTACACTCATAACAGTTTTATTAGTTACAAATTTTCAATTAAAATATTAATTTAAACTTTCTAAACCATTAGGTAAGTAGGATTTTTAAAGCATGAAAAAATTATATTTTAATATCATTACAATTGCACCTATATAGTAAATTGCTTTGCTCAAATAAATAACTTTACAGCAATTAAACATAACTGGAATGCTGTAATATTGTTGTACTTACGGTTGGCTATTTTTAATTTTTAACATCATAAGCTAATTATTTTGAAAAGTTTCTATAAACATTTTTAAATTTTCTTTTTGAAAATATAACTGCAGTTATTCTAACATTTTATACTGCCCTTTTTTCATACTTATAATGTTTTTGTTAAGCCACTACAAATATTTTAATATTTTAATATCATGGCAACTTATAATTTCTCAGTATTTTTTTTTTAAGCGCAATCATTTTCTAAGAATATTAAGAAAATGCGTTTTATTAAAAGGGATTAAAAGTTTACATAAACCGTGCACCCCGAATTTCGAAGGATATAACCCTTGTCACTTGTCAATATGAACTAACTAAAAAACTTTAAAATAAGAACAATATAATATATATACGAAAATATATTCAAAACAACGAGAGTGCGATGTTCGTTATCAAGAAAATTATCCTTCATTATTATATAGAATGTTTCGTATTTACTTATCAAACTTTTTCAGTTAATCAACTGTATATAATAATAATAATAATAATTATTATTATTATTACGCATGTAAAAAAAACTGAGATTGATTAGGGCGACAGTGAGTGAGTGATTGTGACGACCCCATAGCGTAATTCAATTTCCTTGTCGACACAATATAATTATTATTATATTCTGTAATTAAAAAAAATCCATCTTCGCTGTGTTCGTAATTATAAATAGTGTTGCAAAATCAAATTCAAAAATGAAAAAAAGTTGTGTGTCGGTCGATAACATAATTTGTTGATATTACCAATCCTCCGACATCAGGCACAAGCAATTTAACAAATCCTACATTTTAAAATCAACCATAATCTTGTCAGGCGCAGTCGATTACAGCTCACATGGTCAGCTCCTAAATAAGTATTATATAGATAATAAGTAAACGCATTAGGATTAATTAAACAATTATTGCAAATTAAATTCTCGGTACTGGCTGTGTACGAATATTTTTTAAATGTAACCGTATTTGATCATTATTTCAACTAGATAATTCACCGAATAACATTTTTACAATAATAATCATTTGTACAATGCATAGGCAAACTTAGTTTTTTTTTGTTGTACAAAATAACGATGATATTATGTAAGGTGCAGGTAAATGTATTTGCTGAAATTTGTTTTCCGGTAGTAATTATACGCGTGGTAGTAATCTCAGCATGTACTTAGGTATATGTATACAATTTCTAAACAACTACATTTTAAAGAACAAAATTTACTCAAACGTTGTGTCTGAGTCTATATACGTGTACACGATTATGCAAATAAATTAAAATTATCACCAACAGCAGAAAACAAATACAGTTTTACAAATATATAAGTTTCTAAAAACATTAATTACATATATATCATCATAGGAGTTTGTAGTTTTTTTTTTTTTTTTTTTTTTTTATTGATCGAAAGACATCAGCGACAACGGCCATTAGTCATAAACATTACATTAATTACATTTTTTTTTTTTTGGTATCTTACATATAATAATTTTAAATTAAGTCATACAATTTATATTTTCTTAAAAAAGACAAGATTTGGAGTGAGGAGTCTGCATTTGGACCNAGGGCTGCGTCTAAGGTGGTTGAGATGTTCAGCTGATCGAGTGCCTCTGTGTATTGTCGGCATTCTGTGAGGATATGATGAACTGTTAGTTCGGTGCCACATGCTGTGCAGATAGGTTTTTCGTCTTTTGACATGAGATAACCGTGGGTTAGTCGAGTATGTCCGATGCGAAGTCTGTTAATRATTATTCTTTCTCTTCGTTTCGTGAGGAAATTGGGCCAACTGAATATGGTGTTTTTGATTTTTCTCAATTTAGTGGTTTGTCCGAGCCAGTGTGTTTGCCATTTGATTTTAGTAAGTTCTTTAATCTGTTTTTTTATGTCTGCGAATGTAGTAATATTTAATATGGGTATATCAGTGTGCTCTGCTGCTTTCTTGGCTTCTTGGTCTGCCTTTTCGTTGCCCTCTATGTCGCTGTGCCCCGGGATCCATACTAGTGAAATTTTGATTCCTGTCTTATATGCTAGGCTAGTTTTTTGAAGTATAAGTTTTGCTATATCTGTAGTGTTGAATGTGTTTTTGAGGCTCGTGAGTGATGAAAGTGAGTCTGACAGGATTAGATTGCTTTTGTGGGGGTTTCATTAGGGAGTTTATCTTTTGGCATACCTACCATATTGATCAGTTAGTAAAATATAATATTTTTACATTCGTGTTGTATTATATTATATACACTATTACACTAAACTGTATAACAAACCCGACTTCGCCCAAAGAAAATTGAAAAAATTTACGAAATCCGGCATTGATGCACCCAGGTCTTTAGATTTCAGTGTTGTTCACGGACTGTAAATCTCGCTCTGGTTCTCTAATTCGACTGAAATGGGGCAATGGGGTATCAGCTATACGTGGATTGGATAATATAGCACCGCCGTTACATATTTCTAAAGGTGCTCAAACCACACAACAATTTTCCTAGTACCTGAAATTTTCGTCAAAATGGGTTTTTGAGTTTATAATCTACAATTAAATGGACAATCTTTTTTTTTTTTTATTTTTCTTCCATAACAAATTGCAACTTTATATATAAGCCAAACATTTTTTTTTTATTTTCATGGGCTTAAACCAAACAATGTGTATATGTGTAACATATAGCAGGTATATTATATTATAAATGCAAGACATTTTTCACGCTTATTGTTCACATCCTCCTTCGTCTAATATAGGTACAATACATGATAATATTATATCAATACATTAAACGCGCTCATATTATTCTATTGACAGTATACGATTAACCATATGCAATATTATATTATGGTATTTATGATTGGTGATGGATATATATACATTGATTTAAATATCTTTAATTATATTGATTATATTTAATGAATGTAGGAGGTCTGAAGGCGATGGGGGCCGTATTGCCGACGAACTAAATATGTGCTTTTCGATGCCGAATGCCTCGGCGGCGGTGTCCACGGTAAATAACAATACGACAGCGGATTGCGAATCGTATCTTTCTTCGGCTGCCGTTTATTGTATCATCCACAGATAATCTGGTAATCACAATGCTGCAATACGCGATACCATTGTATACCGCAGGTGCGCCGTCGCACGCACGATATTATATCATATTATAATGTATAATTTTTTATCACAATATACGCGTCCGAATCGATTATACGCCGTCAGCGACTCCGAAAATAAAACGAAATCCGACGAGGACCCCGCACGCATAGTACGTATAATATCGCGTGTGTATGTGCGTGCGTGTGCAATAGATCTTTGCGGCGTGTCAAGATTTATTGGTCGGTGCTTGTAAAACGGTCCTACCGAACACAATATTGTCGCTCTCCACATGACGTCAGTCGGGTTTTTTAATAATGGAACCGTACGACGAGGTTAAAAAAATAAATTCGGTACAAGAACAATGAACTGACGAATTTTTTCTCATATCCCAATACACACACACACACACACACACACACACACACAATGTACCTCTGCTGCAGCACGCACGCACGCGGTCCGGAGTGGCACCGCCCCCGCAGCTATATGTGGATAGCTTCGCGCATCATTTTTCACGTGTCAGATCCTATCAAGGTATTAAAACGTTATTATTGTACGTGGTCAAATATTAATAACGTCGGCTCGCGTGGTGTGGCATTCCGACGGACAGCATTCTCGTGCGCCGGACAGCCGTACGGCGGAGTCGTGTCAATATACATGACTGACGGGGTAAAAAAGAAAAACAATCCGTGATCTACATACCATAATAATAATAATAATATCATACACATACCTCCTACAATAATAATAAAACGAGTCCAAATCATTCAAACACTGGACACGCGCTCGTTTCTATATCATAGACATAATAGTATTATAGCATATTATGATATCATGATACGTTATAATACATGTTATATCTGTGTACGACCTGTATGTCTCTGTATAATATTTCACCGCGATCTCTGGTTCGTGAAACGGCCGCGGCTGCAGTAGCTGTCTATAACCGACCCGGCGGTATATACTATTATAATAGCATGGTATAATAATATGTATATACATTGTATACAAAGCACAAACGTATACGTATAGGCATCGTATATTCGTATATACCTATACTAGGTATCCGGAAAATCAAAATAGGTTTTATCGTTCTGGATTTTTGTTTCAAACTATATCACTGTATATTATTTTTATTTTTTTTTCTATTGTACAGAGAAATTACACATATTTTTACTTAATAATTAAATCTTACCAAGAAAGAAAAAAAATATCTACCACCTTTAAGCACATACTTGTGATGGTGGTGACAGAGAGCTATAATAACATATTATGAACAACTTAACTATAAAATATGGAAAACAGGAAATAACCTATAATATGTACATACAATTAGAATATTTATAACTAATATATATAATTGACACAGTATAAGTATAATTCTTTATTCAAGTACCTACTGAAAATAGCCAAATATGGTTTTTTTGTTTTATTTCTGTAGTTATACGATTCCCATCCTTATAAAATATTTCGTTTTTATATGAATTTACATTAGTTGTAGTTTTTTGGACCTAGATACCTAGTCTATGCATTTTTGACCAAATTCTTTTCTAGAATACTTTATTCTGACATCAAATTCCCTATTTCCTCTTTTAGCTTTACATTTTTTATATCCAGACATGATTCAAAGTTTTTAATTATGTATACAACAATTTATTATCTTCTTATATACAAACTCATACGATAACACATCTAATAACTAAGTTTTCTTTAGTTGAAACAACTAAAGTATTTTCACTTAAACATATTTCACCAACAACTTTTTTTTATAAATATACCAGAAATTCCAAGAGATATAGATACTACATGTATACATATTACTAATTAGAGTATTAGTCATTCAAAGTTCACAATCTCCTGCCTAAGTTTACAAGACGTATTCGAATCGAATGAAAGAAAAACCATTTTTGTCCGTATAATAAAATTCTGTAAGTACCTACGTAAATTATTATAAGGTACCTATACTAAAAATATGTGTAGTATTTCAAAATAAAAATTAATGAAATAATGTCTTCTATTCCCACATACTTACAGTATACGCGGTGTCCAACAATCTATGTAATATACAATTGTATATAATATTATACGTGAAGTCCACAACAAACTGAAATTGGATCGATATAATATATATATACAAATTAAAAGTAAATATATTATGCTACACGGGTCCACACTATATATTTACCACAATTTTAAAACAATCTTTCAGTTCTCTATATTGAATCCTGGTTAGTTATCGTCCATCGGTGTAATTCATAGAAGTTTTATTCCGGCATAGATCCTGACCGCAAGTCCGTTACTATAATAGCCGTACGCACAACGGATATAATATTAGAATGCCGATTTATCGTGTCCTGTATACGAACGGGTCGAACAAGTGGTTTCATTAACCATGACAAATGCTATTTGTTTCACTTGGATAATTAAATTGCCTGCGTGGAACCATAACATACAAATCTATTGCATGTATAATAGTTAGGCACACTACGGAGCCGTGTCACTATGTCTCGATGGTGTTTGACCGTTTGGCTGGTTTGTAGGTTGGCTGTTGGTGACATATACCGCACCGACCGGATTTTCGTATAGTGATCACTCAAGTGGGATGCAGGTCCCTCGGAGCCGATTACATCGTTTTTAGTAATTTAACCGAACCGAATTGTTCGTTAGAGGTGTCATCTTGTCGTCTATTCGCCGCGGTGAAAACTCGCCACACTAAAAACACGCATTACAATATATAGATAGGTACCGTATAAAGCCATCAATATTCGACCACCTGTATAACGTGGTTTTCTATGCGTGTGTTCATATTATACATCGATACGTCTTAGATGTGATCATTTATTTATCATACGAGGTGATTATTTTAACAGCGAGCATTCAATAGTTTTTATCTATAGTTTGATAAGTAATATACTATAGGCTATGCCTATATTATAATATATTGTATTGTATGACATACGGTGTATGTAAATAGGCATGTACTCCGGTACCTCATTAAACAAATGGACGACATTTATTATTTTTATGATTATTTTACTAAGACAAAAGGTGACAAAATATTAAAAAAATCACTCTGAATAAATTACAATAATAAATATTAATAATAGTACCTATACGTGATACCAAATTGTATTGAATATGATATATTTCTTTTTCCTTTTCTACGTGAAGAACTCAATAACGAGGGAGTTTAAAAGTAAAAACAAAACATGAATATTTATGTAAAAGCACGTGCTCTATTTTATTTAATCCTTTAAATCTTCCACGCACTTGCACTCTTGAGACTGTCTGAGTATTTAATATTATAATATAAATACGTACAACTGTATAAGAACGACGTAAATTCGTTTTACTATCAATTGTTTTCTTTTAATTATGATTAGATGATTAAATTAATTTATAAATACCATTGAACAATAAAGAATGAATAATACTTTCCCCTGAAATTTGTAAACAATAAGTAAAAAAAAAATGTATTGTAATAAAATTGTTATGTTATGTTTTATATTTTAAAAACATAGTTTGCATTCAGGTATAGGTAATGCACTATTTTAACTCTTATAAACAATAAACATTGTACATTTTCACCGATGTTATGGGAACGTACTTCTTGGATGAACATTTTTATTTTCGTATGATTTTAGAGACGAAATTATTAAAATTGTTTGTTTATAAAGCATAGGTATTAGGTATTATATGTAAAGTGTATCTGATACTATACAGTGATTCGCTAATAACAATTTTCTCATCATTATGTAAAAATATAAATGCAATATAGATAAACTGATAATGAATATAAAGTGTTATTTTAATGAATAGAATCTCATTATGTTTAGTAAATACCTAAGTATTTGTTAGTTCAATTTTTCAATAGAATTTAACCGAGTATGAAGTTAATAAGTTATCCATAATGATGTCATTTGGAATTAAATTAATTAAGCACTTAATACTACGGATTTATGAAATTGAAATTAATGTTTTTATGAACAATTTATAATTAGTTCAAAATCAAACCCGATTTCCATCGAATCAGTATAATATACGTTTTTAATAGATATCGTGACACATTTTTCTTGGTGATAAATATAAAATAAATAATTTTCATTTATATTTAAACTTCATCTAGGTATTATGAGTTTTAAAAAATTAACTTGTGAAAACTTTGGAGAATCAAGTTAGAAAATATTTCTTATATTATAATCCGCTAATATGTACCACTGTACCTATTTATACTTTCCAGTATACATTTTATTAAACTCTTTATTTTAGATCCTGAGCGAAGTGATGATGTATTGATTTTACAATGATGTGTCTTTTTTGTCTGAAGACGCACTAGCTCAATACTATAGTCAACAGTTAAAAATTCCTAGTGTACCTACTTTTTTTAATAATTGAAAAAAAT
>WHPZ01588735.1:0-10681 GCA_016617965.1 Macrosiphum rosae
AAAAAGTTGATGTGCTAGTTAGTTAGAGGTTAATCGTAAAATCAATATATCTTGCGAGTGGTTTACACAAATTACGATTTAATTTATAATTTATAAATTATAATTTACTATAGTCATCATTATATTTTAATATTTTAAAGCAATCGAATAATTTAATTTTACCTACCTATTACCATTGATTTTAAAATATAAAATCAATGCTATTACGAATAATACTTAGAACAACATGTTTTTAAATTCAAATTTATGTATGTTAATAAATTGTAATTTTAAAATTGAATCAATAAACAATTGTATTCAATGTAATAGTTTTATGGTCGTCTATTGAGTACTTATGTCATTTACAATTTTTTTAGTGCATTTTTTGTGTACCTATTTTATGTTATAAATAATAAATGCATTTTTTTGGTGTATCCGGGTCCCGACTCCCAACAATTATACGATATTTATTTAAATGGATGTAATGTAGTACGATACAATATCAATTACAGTATTGATATACCTAATTAGTAATTATATAAAATAATAATATTAATGAAATTAAAAACACAGTGGTATTCACATCAATAATAAATTACAGAATTATCATTAACCTAGGCCAGGGGTCGGGAACCTGAGGCTTTTTGGATGATTATCAATATATCGAGATCCGTAAAATATAAATTATATTATACCTACGTTATTATAGTTATTATAGTGATAATAATTATTCTGAATTTCCCAATAACGATTTTCAGGTAAAAATTAATATATAATTATATGTATATTATGTGTGGGTTCTATCTATTAAACTCGACTATCATTATTCGGTAAAATACACAAAATTATATTATTCGATACGTGAGAAAAAAAAAAAAGGTTGTTCAAACTTAAGGCTTACTGGATATCATAGTTTTTATAATTTTTTTAAATAAACGGCTCTTTCCTACCAAAAGGTTCCCGACCCCTTAAGTTGATGAAAAATTTGAAAAAATTAATTTAAAGTTCACAATAAATTGTTCATGAACGAATTAAATAATATCTAATATTCAAAGTCACAATATTTTTTTTTAAATATTTAAGATAGAATTTAGTATTCTTTATACTGTGATAGTATAGTAAATATAAGATTAGTAACTGAAAAAGTGATAACATGCTATTTTTAATTTGCTAGTTCAGAATTAAGGTTTAGTTTATCAATAAAATATAAAATACTGTCTTAGGTAGGTACTAATTTATAAATAAAATACTTACTGGCCTAGTTTAATATTAATAAATGTTAAATGTTATAATAGTACCTATCTCTATAAATGTAATAATTTATTATTATTTTATAGTAGTTATTATTTGTTTTTGAATTGTTGTTAAATACTTAGCATAAATTAGTAAATGTGCAAATTATTTAAATCAATATTCCCAACCATTAACATTTTTTCTTAATTCATCACAAATATATTATCTGTTATTAGTTCATACAAAATATACTAAAACGGGCACAAATTAACCTATTTATTTATTTATTCAGCCAGAACTATTAAAATTAAATAATTACAATACATGGCATTATTAATAGCTGATTCCAACCGAGCTATAAGCTCGCATCTGCTATACGGAGTTCATTGATATTGCAATTCGTTTTATAGTAAAATACTTATACAAATAAAATTTTAATTTAATTTTAAACATAACATAATAGATAGGTATGGAGGACGGAGTGGCTGAGTGGACTAAGGCGTCGATTGTGACGCGCACCGACGCCGGTTCAAAACCTCGGCTGCGGGCAGCATTTTTCTTCGGGAAAGTCACGGTGTCTAGAGAGAAGTGCAGCCATCCCCCACCCGGACATGGCAGATACCTACGGGTACCCACTAAAAAATCTAGCAAACTAACAAACACACGTGTTAAGACCTACAGTACCCTCCCCCATAGTTAAAAAACCAACCAATGGCCCAAGTTTCAGCGGGTTAATAAAAAAATAGATAGGTAATTTAAAACACTATTAACATTTTACAAATTTGCATACATACTTTTTATAATTTTATTGATACTCAGTACACACATTATCATCAAAATCACCAATTATTTTATTTATTGCATTTTTTATTAATTATTTCATTGGTACTACCGGATTAACTTTCGCATAAACTTTTTATTAGACTCTTTACTTCGTTATTAAAATTTTTTAATATGGTTTTCCCCGTGAAATTTTGAGTTTTGTGAACTTGTTAATAATGATATGACGCCGACGGCTTAATGTATTTTTATGTTCTTCTGTCTATTATTTCTGTAGCACTGAGTGTGTGGTTTTGAATAGATTTTACTAAAAGTTGTCTAATGTATAATTTATAAACAGATAATATATAATTTATGGTTGAACAATTCCTATTTCCTCTGATGGGTATTTTAATGGAAGGAAGTACTTTACTTTTGCAATATTTTTTTGGGCAATATGCAATGTATTAATGTATATTTTATTAGTACCTCCCCAAAATGTTATGCCGTATAATAGAATTGAATTACACAGTGCTATAAATATTGTCTTATAATTGATTTATCAAGAAATCAAATTTTCTACAATAATACAGTTAAGCTGAGTTAAGTAAAATTTTATTTTTAATTTTCTGTATGTATTATGACCATTTCAGGTTAAAATCTATTGTCACTCCTAAATATTTGAATGATAGCACCATTTTAGTTGATTTACAAGTGAAATTTGTCATACCAGTTTAAAATGTATGTATTATAAAGTTATATTTAGCTATGTACGTATAGACTATACGGTATAGTAACTATTGGCATGCAAACAGATTTGTTTATGTTGAGTAATAACAGATTTTTTTTCATAATTTCATAGATATATCGTAAATACATTTTTACAATATGTTTCAATTTTTCCCAATTATCTTCGAAATGAACTAGTGATATGTTATCCGTGAACATGAATAATTTTCCTTTTAATAATAAAACTTAAAATGACTGCTGATTGTAAAAATAATTAAAACACAACGTTGATGTCACGCCTCAAATGATCAGATTGAAAAAATAATTCTTTAAACATTGACTATTTCATATTCGTCTATATACGGGCTACAAAATTGAAAACCACTTTGTATTTTTGAAATATTGAAAACCTTATGAAATGAGTATATTTTATTTTTGCACATGACAAATTAAAAATTTAATATTAATAAATATCTACAAGAACGGCGGAACCGTGCCACCGAACTAATATTATGTTAACATGATTTATCCTGTTTTAATATTACGTCCCTTGGATCATACTACATATATTTGATCCATACGACACGCTGCACATCAAGACACACTTTCTATTTTTCGTCAGAATGCTTGCGACGCCGATGTCTTGTCAGATTGCCGCTCTCATCGAACGACTTGTCACACATATCACATGCATACGGTTTATCGTCGGTGTGCGTGCGCCAATGTCTTGTCAAACTGCCACTTTGACTGAATTACTCATCACAGAAATCGCAAGGGTACGGTTTTTCGCCGGTGTGTTGTCAAACTGCTACATTTACTGAACGATTTGTCGTATACATCGCACCGGTTAGGATTATGATTCTCCATTTTTTCATAATTCCTGATTTGTAAATACTTTTGTCAGTAAACAATAATTTGTTTAAGATGTAATTGTTTTTCTTACAATTATTTGGTTTCCTTGCTATTGTGGTTATAATCGATTAGAGTTTATTGACGTAACCAGGTCTTTATTACTTGTTTTATTTATAAAAAACCAGTATGTGAGTGGTTAACCAAAACCTTAGTAGTTCATAACCTGTGTTGGCAAAATATATAACTAACATATCATCTGGATAAGATAACAGATAATTCATTCAACATTTATCTAGATAAGACAAAATATAACATGATTTATTTTTATCTAGATAAAGATAAAAATACACATACATTTATCTAGATAAAAAAAATAGATAATTTGTTTTTAAATTATATTATAAATAATTTCAGTATTTAAAAACATTCTTATTATTATATTATTTATCTAGATAAATTACCACAGATAACCGTTACATTTATCTCTAGAAGATAATTAGATGGTTTAATTATTTTTATCTAGATAAGATAATTTAAGAAATAATTTTATCTAGATAATTCCCAACACTGTTCATAACCAGAGACTTTTGTTATGGTTATTAAAACCAGTGAACAAAACCTGGTTTGAAAACCTAAACCACAAAATTTGTTATGGTTTCTGTCCTTGGATTAGATATTAAATAATAATATGGGCAAGTGTAAACTTATGATTTTAATGACCTCTAAACTCTCCCGGGTCTACTCTAGCTACTATACCTGACGGGAACATCACGTAATCTCTCTCGGGTCTACTTCAGTACCACTTGATATATGTTAACTCTCACAGATCTACATCTCTATTGCTACTAAATTTCATTTAAAAAAGTTAAATTGTACAATAATAAAAATTAATGCATTTAACTGCTGTGAGCTACATTATTATAGTATAATACTAAACATTTTAGTTAAATTTTTTATGGTACCTAGTACTATATTAGTACTATACAGATTAAAAAAAACTTAAGGACTGTTTTATTTATTTTATTTTGTTTATGGTAACTTTGAATTTTTTTGTATATTTCAGTTTGAATATCTGTTAGAGAATTAATAAATATAAATACAACTTGATGAGTACTAGAGGTCTACAGAAATAGGCAATAGGTACATAGTGTAGCAATAATATTTAAAACAAATCGGAAGAGCTTACATATTTCCTTCTGGTAAACATTATAATATTAACCCGGTAGAGTTTATCAGATAGTTTACTAGTTTTAAAAACCGAGAGAGCTTACCACCGCCCAATAATATCACGTTACTTACATAACATTCAATGTAAATTGTAAGTATTTGAACATGTTTGTACCGATTAACCATGACGTAAAACTGTGTATAAATTACAGTCAAATTAGACCAAAAATCGACAAAGTCCAGAACTAATTCCACTCAGCTGGATTTTGATTTTTTTTTTTAGTTTCTACCTCACTTATAAACATACTAAAAGTCCTGACACCTACCCATTGTGCGTAGCCCTCCACCCCTCTTCAAAGGGTGGCGCGCCCCTTTCACTGTTATCGCTTATAACTCGTTAGATTTTCAAGTAACAATACAAGTGCTTATGACCACAATTGAAGACCATACAATTTCCCATAAAATAATCATGCTTTTAATATATATATGTTGCGGTAAGTGTTATATTTTTAAAAAATATAAAAATAAAATTTTTTTATCTTTTTTTTATTGTGTTTGAGCAAAAGCCGTCAATCATACGCTAAAATGACCCATGGCAAAAGTTAATGAACAGATCATTTTACACAATATAAAGTTAAATTATTTTAGCAATTTTAACCATTGTAAGTAATAGGGACATAGGGTTTTTTATATCAGTAGTGACGATATAATTGAACAAATTGTTGACAATTACAAAATATAAGAATCACAAATATAACTACAATATACTAAAAAAAAATTTTCGAAAGCTGAATTTTGGTGTATGAGTAGTTTATACTTTACTTATAAACATACTAAAAGTCCTGATACCTACACCTTGTGCGTAGCCCTCCACCCCTCTTCAAAGGGTGGCGCACCCCTTTCACTGTTTTAGCTTATAACTCGTCAGCTTTTAAAGTTACAATAAAAATACCTATGACCAAAATTAAATACCATACAATTTATCATAGACTTAATTTACTTTATATATATATATATGTAGAGATAAGTATTATGTTTTTAAAATATATATAAAAAAAAATTATTTTTTTTTATTTTTATTTCGTTTGAGTGAAAAGTGTAGGAGTCAGGACTTTTAGTATGGTTATAAAATAACAAGGTATAAACTACTCATATACCAAAATTCAGCTTTCGACAATTTTTTTTTAATATATTGTAAGTATATTTCTGATGCTTATATTTTGTAATTGCCATCAAATTTTTCAATTATATCGTCACTACTTATATAAAAAACACTATTACTTACGATAATTAAAATTGTTAACTTAAAATGTATAGCTTATATTTATAAATGTTTTTACCTTGTTTTTAACTTTTAGTTCTTAGTTATAAAAATTAAACATTATATACATTTTTAAATACAAAATAATTTGATAATGTTCGCGATTATGATGGATTTTGTCAAAATTTAAATTTAAAATGCTTATAAGAAAATTTGTGCCTTTAATTTGTATACGTTCATTACTTCTGAACTTCTAATATGAAAATGTGACTTATGGTCTATGGGTAAATTTTCAAGTTTTTTGATTCAGCAATCCTTTCATTATTCTTTTTTGATACATTTTCTATTTTTTAATTATTATAACCGATAGTATTTGTATACCTATATCAAATTTTTAATAGATCTATATATTTTGGATTTTTTAAAAGGTTGAGCAATGAAAAAATACCTAATAACCGGTTCCCATTTGATTCCTAACGATTATTATAATTGAACATAAATAGACATATATTTTTTTTTTTCATATAATATACTGCCCCACTCTGTACAGTAGATACGTTATAAGAATATACATAATTATTAATTTGAATGTGTACATGGTTTTCTAAACATTAAAATTGTATTTGACAATGATCCTATACCTAGTTTATAATTTCTACGATTATTTAATAGTTAGGTCAACTGTTTAAGTCTTGCTAATACCAAATAACATAACGTACCTAGTCCAATATATTTTTGCTATATTTCTGAAACCTTAATTTTCTAAAATATACAAGTATCTACATATATTGAATCATTTCAAAATTACCTTTTAAATATGACGGTCAAGTTACTTAAATATTTGATTTTATCGATGTGGCAACGATCAACAAATGATTCAATTTACACTAATCTGTATATACCATTATACATTTTACTACTCAATATTATTGCCATATGAAGGATTGTAATATTGTGTACAATTTGTTTATATGTCAAATGTTACATGTAATACATTTGGCATGAATTTAAACTGGTAAATATGTAAACATATAATATACAATTTAACGTGCTTGGTATTAGAGTTCATTGTATGGTGACCTGGTGAAGTGTGGTGATTTCGCGGTGTACAGCGGTCGAGCCGGTTCCCAGATGGGTAACCACCCGGGTTCTTTTTGACGGGTTCTATCTGCCTGATATGAAAAAACGCGTACCATCAGTAGTCCCCACATAAACCGAACGGGGTTGCCGAAAATCAAAAAAACGAAGTTCATTTTTGAACATATTGAATTGCAAGTTAAAAATAACGGTGTGGAATATTGTCCACAGTAAAAACTAGCTAATAACCATGCGGTTTGAACTTTGAAGTCTTAAAAAAAATGATACTATAACTTCCTAGTTATTTAGCCGAGGACTTTAATTTATTGGCTGTGACTAAAATAGTGTTTTCACCTTTTTATTTGCTAGTCAGCAATGTCAAAAAAAATAACACTATGTTTCTTTAAATTAATAGTATCCGTTATAAATGTAGTAAAATGTATAATAGTATAATAATTTGAGATTAATTATTGATGTTTTCTCAAATTAAATCTAAACTGACAATAGCAATGAACACATTTTTATATTATTCAAAATAATCATCTAGTTTAAATCGTGATGAAATGTATTTTTTGTAGTTTGTAAGATGATTTAAATCGGTGGTGGGTTGTTAGTGGTTGTAGGTTGACATCCCACGCAGTGTTCACGTGATGCCCGATGTCAATTATATTACAATTATACAGATAGTACCAGTATCGTATCTAGTAATTTTTCAGAGGGGGGGAGATATAAAGATTTTAAGACATATTTAGTATATACACATTTATTCATATTAATATACAGGTGTCCCACCGAGATCTGACAAAAAAAAAAAAAATAAAATAAAACTGCTACTTAAACGTATGACAAAAATTGTTAGTACTATGTGATTACCAAATAATTTAAGAAATATACTCATGTCAGCAAATTTCTAAAAATAATATTTTTAAAAAAGTTATTACATTCCAAATAATTTAATAAAAAAATTATAGATATTTAAAAAAATTCTAAAAAATAAACTACTTGACTTATATAAATGTTTTTACCATCGAAATTGTTCTTATAATCAGGTTCACAAATTGGCTATTTTAAATTTATATAAAAAATTTTAAATTCAAATTATACATTTTTTATTTTCAGTATTAAAAAATAAGAATATTTTTTTGTATATTATACGTGTAGCGCGAGTGGCTATAAATTATATAAGTAAAAAAAATATTTAAATTTTGTATATAGCAAAAGTTATGTCATTTGTCAGATCTCCCTTGGAAACCCCGTATAGCGTACATGTTGTAATGTGTAAAAAAAATTGTTTTTTAATTATAAAACAAAGTCCAATTTTCTTGAGGACAATGAAAGTACATTGAGTACCTCATCGGGTGTGACAGTTATATTTTTGTGCACTGGTAGCGTGAAAAGTCCATTAAGTCGATTCTAGAGACAAATTTTAGCACATTATAACCAACCGTAAGTGTAAAATTTACCTGAGCCGTAGTGTTCCTCAAATATGTTTTAACTCGTTTGAGTGTTGAAAACGTTCTCTCAGGCGTCGCTGTCGAAACGGGTAATGTGCATAAAATTTTTAATAATTTATTAATGTTTGGAAATATTTTTTAATCACACGGCAAAAATGCTTCAAGACATGTTTTTGGAACAATATTGAGCATGGAGAGCTTAACTTTCCACAACATTAATTCTGCTGTTGAATTATTGTAATCTATTAAAGGCGTATAAAACTCTAATAAATTGTTGAATGAGTATAATTCTTCCTTGGAGTATTGATTAGAAAATAAACATTCAAGTCCTGCAAAGTTAATGAAGCATTAGTTTACATAAAACAAATGTTATGAAAAAAAAGCAATAAACTACTAAACGTCATAACTTACCTTCGAAAATTTTTTTATGATCCACAAATCTTAACTCCAATAATTGAGAAATAAAATTATCTATATATGGTATAAAAATTGAAATTCTGAAAAAATCAACTAATTCCACGTTTTCATAATTTTCAGTCTTGTAATTAGCTCGGTGTTTCTGTTTATTTGTAATTCTTTTTGTTTTTATTTCTACATCAATAATGTAATAAAATAAGCGTAAATACGCCACTGGATAGTACCTATGTTGATACTGTGCGGTATGTATTATGTTAACGACCGTCTCGTGTAAAATGAATATTACTCAATCTTAGGTACCTATCACGTCGTATTCTTTATTTGCATATATTTATATATTAATTACATAATATATGGGGCCAGTGAGGTTCACGGATGCGTCGGTCAGGCTATTACACAAGCGGGCTGACGTGGTGAGATCTAGTTTTCGACCGCCGATATTAATCGTTCGGTCCTACCACATTTATTAAGAAAATAGCGATCAGGCCGCGTGTTCACAAGTCTTTTTCAGTAATTATTATAATAATAATATCGTGGGCATCGTCGTCGTCGTCGTTGTCACACGTCATACCTAATCGAACCGTATAGATCGATTATTTGTGGTACGTAATTTTAGTTTTTAATTTTTTGGTTTTTGTGAAAAAATGTGAACCTATAAATAGGTAATTAGGACCTAACTAAGTAGATAGTACTTACTATAAAACGTCAACATAATGAAAGTTTTGAGATTTTCTGTTCATTTCCTCACATCTAAATACATAATATACATATACCTACTTCGATAATACCTACTAATATTAGAATAAAACTCAAGTGTTATTTCAAGTATGAATTCCTTGGCTGATGATACTTTCTCCTATGTATTAAACCCAAATAACGTTATGGAAGATGACATCGTACAAGCCTATATGGGCTCGCATATAGTTAGGTATAAATCCCATCATATTTAGGTACCTAATATTATAATGTTTACTTATCAATCATTTTTAAAAAATACACTATTATTAAAACATCGATCAAAGTTATTTGTTAGGTATTTATATTACTTATTGTTACGAAACCCTTCATGTTCGAGTCCTACTCGCACTCTGCCGCTTTTTTATATTAATATATATACGTTTTTAATAATTATACATGCATTTTAATAATAATAAATACATTTTTTATAATAATACATACATTTATATAATACAATTGAACATTAATAATAATTGTTGCTATAACATTTTTTAACGAGCATATATTATTATGTTACAAATGAAACGATAACTCGCAAAGCAAAATATTATTATTATTATTATTTATTTATTTATTATATTTTATTTATTACGGGCGGTGAGCCCAATATAATGTACAAAAATAGGACGTCTCACCCGTATGTGTTGTCTCCGTCTTACAAAGGTATGACATACCAAATTTTCGTTTGCTAGTTTCAATAGGGTATTGTCAGTTTTTATAATAGAGTGAATTGACCTATTATCAAACTTTTAGGTAAGAATAGTATCTGTATTCTTTCGTTGGTTTTTTGCGTTATTTTAACTTTTAAGTGAGTTATGGGTACGTAAAGTATTCATATTCTAAAATGTTCATAACTCACTTAAAAATTAAAATATCATAAAAACCAAAAAGAGAACATAGATAATGTTGTTACAGTAGAACTTCGATTAACCGTCACTCTCTGTTATCCGTCATCGGTCACCGCCGAAAAAAAAAAATAATTAGGCGATTAGAC
The DNA here is from genome assembly GCA_016617965.1 of Macrosiphum rosae. NCBI lineage: Eukaryota > Metazoa > Arthropoda > Insecta > Hemiptera > Aphididae > Macrosiphum > Macrosiphum rosae. The sequence goes on from WHPZ01588735.1 coordinate 10,661, forward strand.
GATCGCGATAAACTCGTGCCC
>WHPZ01588737.1:8901-21789 GCA_016617965.1 Macrosiphum rosae
AATTACAACAAAATAAGGAAATCGCTACATGAGAAATCGAGTGAATATCCAATGTTGTAAAAATTTGAATTTCAAACGCTCATAAAAATTTAATTTGACTTTATTACATTTTCAAATCTTAGATTTAAAAAGAAAAATTTTTATGAATTCTTAACTGAAAATAATTTCCTAATTTTAGTGATTTTTCCATATTTTGTCAATTTTTGAACTTTAAATGCTTATAAAAAAAAACTGTGACTAAGGATTTTTAATATTTTTCAAATGCCATTGTAACAGTATAGTAGGAGCCTTGTATTACATTTTCAAGCTTTTTTAACAAACAAATAAATTTTTATTGATATTCATAAAAAAAAAAACTTATAAAATTGGAAACTGAAAATGTCCCTAAACAGTTCAAAATAAATCAAAATATTTTGAAAATGTTATAGTGTATAGAAAATGCAAATATAAACAACCAGTGAAAATTTCAAGTGTCTACGGTCATTTGTTTTAAAGTTATATCAAAAACCAAATTCAATTTTGTGAAAAATCGATTTTGCGTAAAAATTCCCGTTTTTTCTTAATTTTTTGTATTTCTTGGCGCTTTTGAAAATTACTGGGAATTTTAATTTTTTACCTCCCCAATGCACCAACGATATTCACTTTCCAATCGAACAAGATACTGAAGTTGAAAATCGAAGCATTATTTTGAATACTAATCGTGTACACAGATACAAAAATTAAAATTAAAATTAAAAAAAAAAAACACACATCATTGTAAAATCAATACATTCATCGTTCCACTCAGAATCTAAAATTATATATTTTGATTCAAATAGTGGTTTTATTATATTCTTGAAGTCTTTTAAAATGTAGTGCTATTGGCAATCACCCACATTGAATATTCGTTTTTAATCCAGCTGTGTTAAAGTAGGAATACAATATTTAACGACAAGTTACTACTACTTTTAGTAAATATTTACTTTTTATTAAAAAATAATGCGTTGGAAATTTGATACAACCAGTTTTTAGTATGTATTAATGCATTATGTTATAAAGAAACTTATAAGAACAAAAATTAATTTAAATTTGGTATATTACTTTTGTTTAAAGAAATGTATTGAAAATATTTATAATTTGTCCATATATTGATTAAAGTGAATGTCATTTTTTCATTTTCCTAAAACACTATTATAACATCTATTACAATTTTCCTTATAGACCGTTATCTAATTTTCTAGTGCCAATCAAAATTAAAAAAAAATTATAAAAACCAATTAGTCAGTTGTGTTGATTTTAATTTTTAAGCAATACATTTATAATATAGTAATAGACTTACCAGCTATGGGTCAATGTTTATAGGCAATTTTTGCTGTTATGAGACATAATTTTTAATATATTATATGGTATTAAGCTAATTAGAATCTGGGCCTTATAATAATTACTAACTATTTATTCATGAATACAATATCCACATTCTCAAAGTAATATAGTGATTATCATTAAGTGCTATAGAAAGAATAACTAATATAAGTGGTGGAATAAAGTGATTTAATAGATATGTTTAAATGTTCAATGTTTAGGAAAACATGGTAATTTCCTGTTACATTTTTAATCTTGTAAATTATTTGCTCTTTGGCTTTAGATAACGTAATATTCTAATACGTATACAGTTAATACTAATATACTTTTACTTAGTTAGAACTGTCCAATGTTTCAGATTACATTGAAATCGTATGGGTAACAAATAATAATGACAGCCACCTATCATAATGTTATTATGGATTGGAAATTATGTTTAAAAGTGGACAAATTTTTTTTTGATTTGAACTGCCATATGAATTTTAGTGTTTTAGTACAAAATTTTAATTAATCTGTCAAAAATCAGTGTTTAAATATTGCATATTAAATTATTTTTTACATTAATTTATTTATGTTTTTAACAAACAATCTTAATACTGACGTCCTGAGTAGTTAATATTTATTGTTATGGATTATATTGTAAGATCATTATATTTGTTGACCGTCTTTTTAATATTTTCAACGTTTCGTGGATCACGGATGCAACCGGTGGAAAGTGCAAACATTTTGGCAATAGAAACGATTGCGGGGAAAAGCCACTGGAACTTTTTTAGTTCGATATTACGATCGTTGACGGATAAAGGGCATCATGTCACTGTGTTTACACCAATAACAGAAGGTAACCGTGAAAACTATACAGAAATCGATACTTCCGGTGATTTACCAAAGAAACGAGGGATAGGTTTGACGGATATGATGAAGGTTTTCGGCGATCCAATCAAGACTCTATGGTTTGGTCCAGATATAGCGAGATCCTATTGCGATATTATTCACGGAAACGAACGATTGAAAGACATTTTGGAAGGCTTTGTTCATACCGATTTCGATGTGATCCTTATCGAACCCATCTGGTTGGACTGCATGTCATATATGGCCATGAAATTGAGTTTGCCAATGATATACTTAGTACCACAGTCGATGGTCACCTTTTTGGAGTATTCTTATCTTGGACATGTGCCTAATCCCGCGTCGGTTTCAAATTTTATGGCTGACCACGGTGTTCCTAAAACGTTCGTCCAACGATTCTCAAACACTGCCTTGTTGTCATACAGCTTATTGACATTCAGTTGTTTCGAGTTTCTACTTAAGCACAGAGAACCTAAACCGTACGACGTTTCGAGGCCTGTACAACCTTCCGTGATGTTTGTAAACAGTCATTATATTACTGAAGCTTCGAGATCTTTGTTTTCAAATTTTGTTTCTGCGGGCGGTATTCATTTGAACGCGGTGCAGAATATTCCAAATGTATACATAATATTATGATCATAATTAGGGCTTGGATTTTAAAGCATAAGATTATTTTTTTACATGTATGAGATCGAAATCTAATTTTTATACAAAAATTCGTTCCATGTTATTCTGATTTATTTTTGCTTTTTTCAGCTTTTTTATATAAATACATTTTTGTTTTTTATTGCTTTTTTGCAATTATTTCAACTGTGGCATTTTAATATGTTCACTATCCTATAAATAGGACTATAACTTAATTTTTCAGTAAAATTAATCAGTAACATCTGAATGTATTGTTAGGAAAGATTTTATTCGACAATGGAAGTAATAAAAACGTTATAAATTATTATTCTACATATTATTAACAATATTATTTAAAAAAAAATTATATATAATTAAAGAAAATTATGTTTTTATAGGTAGGTATTAGGTAATAATAATATTGATTCATGATATATTGCTATTATAAAATTGACCACTTTTTTTATATTGATTTAAGGATATATTGGACTTCATTGAGAACTCACCACATGGAGTCATTTATTTTACGTTTGGCTCAGTCGTATCAATGTCAACTTTACCAGACCATATTCAAAACGCATTTAAAGAAGCTTTAGCACAAGTACCTCTGAGGGTATTATGGAAATACGAAGGAGAAATGAAAGATAAACCAATAAATGTAATGACAAGTAAATGGTTTCCTCAGCGTGATATACTCGGTAAGATATTTTTTATCAAAATATAATTATGACAATGTAGTAAATATAACTTTTACTGTCTAGCGCATCCAAATGTAAAACTATTCATTAGTCACGGAGGTATATCTGGTGTATACGAAGCTGTAGATGCAGGAGTCCCTGTTCTTGGATTCCCTCTCTTCTACGATCAACCTAGAAACATTGATAACTTAGTTGAAGCAGGAATGGGGATTTCTATGGATCTGTTAACTTTACAAAAAGATGAATTGTTAAAAAATATTTTAGAACTCATTAATAATGAAAAGTATGTATTAGCACTTGAAAAAACATTAAATACCAAATTAATCATATTAACATAATATTACTTTATTATAGATACATGAAAAATGCTAAAATCGTTTCTGATAGATTTAAAGACCGACCGATGTCACCAGCAGAATCAGTTGTTTACTGGACAGAGTACGTAATTCGTCATAAAGGAGCACCACATTTAAAATCTCAAGCACTTAATTTAACGTGGTATCAATACTTTTTATTGGATGTTATTTTTGTTATATTCATTTTTATTTCCTTTGTTATTTTCATTACTTACAAACTTTTTAAAACTATTTATTACTACTTTCTAAAATATTCACAAACCATCAAACCAAAGTTAGAATAATTTAAGTGCTACCATAATATTATTAAACTATTCAAGTATACAATAAACTGAATAAACTATATTATCACATTGATAGCTATAAAATAATAAATAAGCCATCTTATTACCTACATAAAAAGTTACGTTTTATTGTATATACATGTTGATATCCTAAATAATATATTCATTTTTATCGTTATCGCCATTAACTTACAATATATTAGTTAATGTCAATTGAGAATTATATTTAATAATAATTACGATATTTAGATATATGAATATATTGCATTTGCATTATTATTATTGCATATCTAATTTTAATAAACTATATTGTGTAAGCAGAGTACCTGAGTATATGTTACCTTTGTGTTATACAATATTTTTTGTTTTCATATTTATACGTACCTACCTACTAATTAATTGTTTGAATACAAGGAATTTTATTTTTTCTAATGTTATGGAGGTTGCTCATATATTGTTTGTCAAAAGTGGCTTCACGTCGTGAAAATTTACATTGCTACTGACTTATAATATTTTATAGGCATCATGACCGGCATTAATTCATGTTGAATATGTGTTGCAAAATTTAGAACTTAATATTTAAAACTCTTATAACAAGTATAATACAGTGGTGGAAATCGTTAATAAATAAGCATACTTGAGATAACACAACATTTTTATATTTTAAGTTGGATGCATTCAAATTATATTTAAATTGGTATATTTAATATTTTGATAAAATAGCGTATATAATGCCTTCAAAATGCAAATCTAGAATAATTAGATAAAACCAATGGTTGTACTTACTGTCTATAATCAATGGTAAGACACTAATGTCAATTTTATAAATTCGTTAAAAAAAAGTAAAACAAAGGTGGGGAAGTTGATGTTGCTCTGCTGTATAGTAGGTTACAATAGGGCCACTGTAATGGATGGTGTTAAATTTGAATTCAATGTTATAATATCATTGTATACGAAAAACGATTTTGAGCGAAGACGGTCAGTCAGCCAATGATATAATATTACTAGGTTAGGTTAGGTTATTATTTGGTGATATTATTGTGACAAAATTAAATAATTTACGTGGAACTTTGTTTTACATTTTGAATCTTTAACTATAAAAGTTGAACATTTTATAAATTTTTAACTACAAAATCATTTTTAAATTTTAAATTTGATACATTTTGTAAAAATTCAAACTTTAAATGCTTATGAAAAAAATATTGTGCCAATGTATTTTTAATATTTTTCAAGTGTAGTTTCCATAGTAACAATATTCAGAAACCTTGTATTACATTTTCACGCTTCTTGACCCAACAAATAAAATGTTATTGACAATTATAAAAAAAAAAACTAAAAAATTTAAAATTTAAAATGTCCGTAAACAGCTCAAAACGAGTCAAAATATTTATCAAGGAATTGATAAAATTAACATATTATGGTGTAAATTTCAAGTATCTATGGTTATTCGTTTTTGAATTAAAGCAAATAAGATAATCACTACATGAGAAATCAAGGGGATAGAATCGGTGAAGATTTCATGTTTCCAATTTCTACTGTCCTTTGTTTTAGAGTTACATTAAAAACCAAAATCCATTTTGTTTGTGCGCCGTGCCGCTCCTACTTTTAAAAATCGCGGTTAGCGACAACGAATCGCGCAATGCTGTGGACGGGAAGGAGCAAACTCACACTATATTATCTCGTAAAAATATTGTTATTAGTTTAATGCGAAATGACGCGATATATATATATTTATAATAACGCTAAAGGTACATACATACATGAATATAAATAAATGTAGGCGCCGTGGGCCGGTCACCACGCGCTACAACCAATAATAATAAATGATAAATAATTACAATAATTATAATAAATATGAACAATACATAAGTAGTAAATAATAGATATAATATGACCTGATCGACACCTCCGGCGCGGCGTTGGTCACTGGACAGCACGTGGTTCTCGCTGGAAATGCGACAGCGTCTTGATGTAGAATTAATGTATAATTTAATTCGGTGGTGGGCCGCGACACTGATCCGTCAAACCCCGACTGTCTCAAGGTTTACGACGGTCTTGACGTGCACAAAGTATAATAATAAATAATAAATACTGCACCAATGTCGACTGACCACGAGGTCAAACACAGCTACACGATGCGACGCGAACCGGCGGTACGTTATCGTCGTGATCCGCCAAGTTCAAGCGTAAGCAACAGACAACAAAAGGTCCCCGGCACTGTGGAGGGGGAACGACTCGTCGCGAACATTCCGCGCCGATCACGTAAAGCCTTTGGACTTTGGTGGATTCGGCGGGAAGTTCAGCCGCGTTCGAACATTGTTGAAAACTAATTTTAATTCCCATTTTTCCTTAATTTTTATTTTGTTTTTCCCTGCGCTTTGAAAACTATTGGGAATACTACATTTTGACCTCCCGAAGCACCAATTAGATTCACTTTCCCATCGAACAAGATACTGTTGAAGGAAATCGATGCACTTTTACTGCATGTGCTTGGGATGACAGATACAGAAAAAAAGAACCATCCTGTAATATCAATACATTGCTCCGCTCTGTATCTAGAAATGGTATGTACGGCAATACCATACTAGACCAATAGGCCGCGGGGTGACTAGACCGTACGACAAATGGACCAGGCAATGCGTGCGAAACAGCCATAGTCACGGAGTGCGACCTTGACCTGTATCACAGGTCTTATCGGGCACAAACAGTATGAAAATATATTTATAATACTAGGTACTAAATTAATACGTCAATACATTATCGATACACTTAAGGAACATTATTTGTTTGAAACGTTTTGCCCGATATCAGCTGTCGCCTGTCATCCATATCTAATAGGTATCTGCAATAGGTATAACTTATAAATTCACGAAGTTATATTAGCACCGTTACCCCAGCACTGCCAATTTTGAAACCGAATATCAAAATTATTCAGTATTGTGTACTTTATTTTGTACAATTTTGTACAACCAAAATTAAATTTTGTACACCTCCCATAACACGAGAAAACGCGGTTTTCCCATGTCCATGCTGCGTTAACATTACCTCAGCACTGCCAATAAGCAATATTATCCGGTCTACAACTGGTCAAATACATATAGTATAAGTACTAAGTACTAGTATATCAGTATTAAGTATAAGGACATGGGTACATATGCATTGTCGCACTGGGCTGGTGTGGTGGATAATGGCCAGTGGGGGCTTATTATCTTCACCTGGGATTTTCTTAACTGTATATGTCTGTATACAGACATACAGTATAATATGCACTACTCTTAAGTAAATTCTTTAATAATTTGCATAATATGGCATATCTTATTAATATAGTTTATATTTAGTTATTTATAGTTTATAGTTTATACAATTGTAAGACATTTCTAGAATGAAAAAGTGATTACCAATCAGTGCACTGAGACCATGGAGTCATTTTAGTTTTTATTAAACTATAGGGCATTTTTTCACTACTTTTCGGACTCAAAATTTTTTTCACTCAGTTTCTCATAGCATAGTGCCATAGAGGTTAATGTGGGGGGAGCGTGTGGTAAATGTGCCGACTTAAGGTTGATGTAAATACTAGACTGTTGCAAATGCCCCAGTTGCCCCCCCTCCAAATGACGGCACTGTTACCAATTATTGTTTATCAGAATAAGAATACTAACCATAAACCAAAATAAGTTAAGGTAAGTTAATAGTATAATTGTTACCTAGCTGAATTTTAAACTTAATAGATGTATTATGTCTATTAACTTAATGTTTAATTTAATTTAAAAAAAAAGTACTTTAACTTAACTGAGTTAAAAAAAAATCATAAAATTTATTTATTTTTTTGTTTTAAAATGTTGAACATTATTTGGTAGACGAAATGTACTTACCTACTATTAATTTATTATTACATTTACTTACTATTCAATTGTAATTTTTATGTTAAGTTTGTTACAGAACACGTGTATTATAGTAATAACTAATAAACTAAAAAACATACATAGGTACTTTAATACGTATTATAACAAATGACTAATATAGTACCTATGTCACTATAGCCACTAGGTATGGTAGTGGGTACGACGAGTTGTATATCTTTGTACCTACAAATAGTTTCTCTATTATAAAAACTTTTCTAGTTTAAATTATATGGTTATTGATACAGAAGAAATATGTGATAATAAAATATACAAATTTAAAACTTCTTCCAATCAAAAATGTTAATTATATTGAGATTAATTATTCTAGAATTGATATAGAAATATCAAAAATTGGATACAACATTACTTCCATATTCTATTTTAAATAATCTACTTTTATTAATTCTATTTTTAATACAACCAAAATTCAATTTTGTACCCCTCCCCTAACACGAGAAACCCCGATTTCCCCATGTCCGTGCACCGTGCTGCGTTAACATTACCCCAACAGTGCTGGGCCAGCACTACTAAGAAGCAATATTATCAAATCGAAATATGTCAGGAACACATGTTGATGTTTCAAGTTCTAAACAAAAATATTAGTAAATGATTATGTATAAGCATAATTTTTTAAGGTACAATTATAATAATAATTTATCTTTTGGAAGAGGTAGCTTGACTAGTTGAACCAGCTCAATCAAAACATTTGCTTTAACATTCATTGAAATGTTTCTTACTCAGTTACAGTGGGAACAAAATAATGGTAGATTCCCTTATGCCTGTGCTGTGGTAAATTATATAGTGCTATACGTACAATTAGTATTCACTGGATTTATATTTGTATTTTAAAATAGGTAAGTAATATTAATTAATAATAATATGAATGAGGAATAAATTTAAAAATTAAAAGTGCGGGTAGTGTGATGCTTGATAAAAATAATTTTATGCTGACATAAGTTTTGGAACAACCGGCAACCCTGTAGTCTGCACACAACGAGGATGTCAAGTTGTATTGATACACCGTGGTTCGTGTTTTGGTATTTATAGATTAGTAAGCGAAGTTTATTATTAAATATTATTGAATTAAGAGGACGTCTCACTCGGATAGTCGGATGTGTTGTCTCCGTCTTACACACGTACGACATGACAAATTTTCGTTTGCTAGTTTCAATAGGGTATTGTCAGTTTTGATATTAGAGTGAATCGACCTATTATCAAACTTTTAGGTAACAACATTATCAGTGTTCTCTCGTTGGTTTTTTACGATGTTTTAATTTTTAAGTGAGTTATGAACATTTTAGAATATATGAATACTTTACATACCCATAACTCACTTAAAATGTACTCTCGGCAGAACACTTATAGCACCGTTAGTTTAAAAATTAGAATGAATTGACCTATTATGAAACTTGATGATAAGAATATTATCTGTGTTGATATGCTGGTTTTTGACAATAGTTCAATTTTTTAGCAAATTATGCGTATATAATATATCGTAAATTAAAAATGCTCATAACTCGCTTAAAAACTGAATTATTGTAAAAAACCAACTTACAAGCACAGATAATGTTCTTACCAACAAGTTTCATAATAGGACAATTATTCACTCTAATTTTCAAACTAACGATGGTACACGTGTTCTGCTGAGCGTAAATTTGCTATGTTACTCACTTGTAAGACGGAGACAATAAATACCAGTGTTACGTCCTCTTAATACAAAAAATTACCATATGACAATTTTTCTATATATATATATATATATATATATTGCATTATGTTTATGGATAGAAGAAAATATTACCGATGTTTATTTTTATACTTTATATTTTATGTACAAAGTAAAAGTATATTATACTGTATAGTACTATAGTGTATGGTATAAAATAATTTTATTATTCCCACCGCATGGTTGTGCTATGATGGAAACTATTATTTTGGTTTAGTAATTAGTATAGAGATATATCGAGCATACTGACTATTATACTTTTATACATTTTTTTTTTTATTTTATTACTTCGTTGCAATTATAATTTAAAAAGTAAGTCACTTGCAAATTATAATAATTAAATATTAAATATGCATGTTAATATTAGTAAGTAGTTTGTTTACTAGAAATGTCAAGAGAAAATAGAGGAAGAAAACCTAAAATTGAATTCATCAGCATTATCGAAAATGAAATAATTAAGTTTAAACATGAAATTGTCCAGGACGGAAATAGAAAAATTTTTATTATTTTAATTAACGTTATTACTGTATTATAATTTTTAAGTTAATTTTCTAGTTCACAATTTTGCTCCGTTCTAAATTTGTGTACTAGAAAAATATCCTAATGGTTGTGCATGATACTAGTAGCCAAATATTATTATAGCGATTATGTTGTTCTAATATTTGTATTTAACCCATTCATCATACTTCAGCATAATTTTAAGAGTTTGGAGCAATAAGATTCATTAACGTTAAGTACCTAATTATACTTAATAAGGTACCTATTTATACCCATAACCAAGGCTGGGCAAGTTATTTGTATTTTTTAAATCAGTTAAGTTAAGTATTTTTTTTTCAATTAAATTAAAAGTTAAGTAATAGTCATTTTTAAAATATAAACGAAGTCTAAACCTAGTCAAAAAATACCTACTATTAAACTAATAATTAATTTAATAAAAAAAAAAAGTGCATTGAAAAGGTATTATAATTGTTTGGATAGTAGGTAATATACCTATAAATATAGATTCATATAATAATCTGATGTATATTATGCAGTTTAAAACATGTAAGGCTGTATCATTTTTTGTTCTATTTTATTTCACTGTGGATTCATTTAAAATTAAATTTGAGTTTAAATATGCTTACTGTATTGTTAAAAATGTATATTTCAATAAATAAATTATTCGAACATTTAAAAATTATAAAAACTACTATATGTTTATTCAAAATATCTATACATTTTTAATAACAGTGTCATCTTAAAATGTTGATCTGCCATTGATCGTCTTCTCTTGTTCAGTAACTGTCTTCCAGTCTTAAAATGCCCTTATTATTATACTTATATATTCTAAAACAGCTCTTAAAATTCTTTACATCCGTAGCAAGAGTACAAATACTCAATTCGCCAACCGAATGGAATTTAAGTTAATGAGCACTTATTATTATATTCTTGTTCCAAAATATAAATCTGTATAGTAGTGATGTAACAGCCCTATAATATGATGATAGTCACAGAACCTTATGTTTTTAAGAGATCAATGGATGGGTGAGTGGAAAAGATGAACAATGGGAATTTGTTTGATAGAGAGACAACCAATTTAGACAGACATACCGAATGCTGAAATAATCCAATATAAATATATTGAAACAGTGGCCTTCTGGCTTGTTTCGTTGATTTGTGAATAACCCAACACTCGAGGTTTATGGTATCACTTGTTCATTTATTTCTATATCAAAATTAATTATTTACAGTTTAGATGTACGTGCGGGGCGGTTACGCTAGTCCGGCAGCCGGGCGTAAATAGCGGGCTTGCCGGATACGGTGTGTGGACACGACTCACTATAAGTTGCGTCCTATTACACTTCAGGGTTTTATGTATAAAGGGGTACAATTTGTGGTACGGGGTCGAGCAAGCGACTGCTATCGTGAATCTGACCCGGGAAGGCAGGATCTCAAAAGCGGCCGGGGGAACAGTGGGTTTTTAGACGCGGCTAGTGGTCCTGGATTGGTTAGTCCCTCTGCTCGGTTATCCGGTCGGACCGTCCGTCGCTTTGATCGGTGAATGTGCTTCGTTCCGTCGACTCGTACACACCGAGTATGGCGATGTCCGCACGGGTTACGTTCGTAGGTGTGTGCGAGGAAATGTCTTCTGGGCGCCGGTCGTCGGTATCGACGCGCTTCTTGTGAGTTGGTCACCGTGTCGACTCGTACAGAAATGTGTGGCGACGTCCGTTCGGGTTGTTCCCAGTCTCGTACGAGGAATCAGGTTCGTCGTGGGTCTGCTTCGGTAGTCTCGGTTGCTCTATACCGTCGCAATCTTGTACAAACGTAGTTGTGGCGATGCCCGAACGGGTTGCTCACGGGTTTGTACGATGATTCTTCGTCGGTGACTCTTCCGCCGGTGATCTCCTTATGTTGCGTCTTGTAGGTGCTCGTTTCGATGGTCCTTTTGTTCTTCTATTCTTCGTACTGTGTTGAGTGTTTGGTCGAAGAAATTATACTGAGTGAAGAAGATGCCCTCTGGTTATAATACGGCCGGTATATAACCCGTGCGCCGTACCGACTAGTAAACCACAGCGTTGGCCGTTGTGTTGTTTGTGCTTACGGTCGGTGCGGGTTTTGGTGTTGCTCGTTGGTTTTTCGAGTTATTGCTGTGGGGAAGGTCTTGTTGTCTTCCTCCTGACCTCCCATATTCATAGCCGTACCCTCTTGGTCATTGTTGTATCTCAGAGAGCTTTTATTTAGTAAAAGGTCTCTGATTACTGCTCTTTTGTGTATGGTGCGTTCTGATTGGTTGATTTGTGTTAGTCCTGAAAAGGACTGTTTTGATGGATGGTGTACCGTTACAATATTGTATACGCATGTACACACAGTAATGAGCACTCCTTTGGACAGTAGTGGAAGAGTGTTATGATGTTGACTGGCGTGGACCATGTGTATCTCCGGAATGGACACTGGCGACGAGTCGATTCTCTGTGGTTATTATATAATATGATTTTTGTTGATCCCTTCTTCTTGTACATCGATTAATACGTGATATTAAAGTATTGATATATTTTATTATTTTGTGCGGTGCGACAAAGGTACTATAGGTACTAGGACAAGGTAATTTATGGTTTTGTTTTGACCAAA
>WHPZ01588738.1:0-18650 GCA_016617965.1 Macrosiphum rosae
CTTTTTTTTTTTTTTTTTACTCGATCGTCGTCCCCGGGTCCGATGATTTCGGCAAATCGCCATTGTTCGGCGCGTGCGACACCCCCTCGTCGGTGTTCGGCGTGGCGTGGTTTTGATTTTGGTTCTTCCCGAGTTTAAACGAAACGATTCCTGCGATCGGTTGTCGCGACTCGCGAGTATTGACAAAGGAAAACTTCGTTTTTGCCGTATGCGCTTGTGTGTTTGGTTGTATATACACACGCACACACACACGCACAACTACACAAGTTCGAATGTGTAATGATGTTGTGCGTGCGGGCGAGTATTTCCGTGTAGACCGACGGGGTCTTGCCATTGAAATTTTTAATTTCGATGTCGACTTGGCAAAGTAAATTGTCCGGATGACTTGCAATTTTATTGCTACTTACTCCTCTCTCATTGTCTGTGACACTAATATTGTATGGTGCGAGTAATTTATTGATTTTGGATTTGCTCGTCTTACGAGTTTTTTTTTTTTTTTTTTTAAATCGCTGTTTTCGATTGACGATTATTCTAATATTATAATGAGTCTCAAGCATTGACATTTTTACTCATTAATATGATTGTTCTATTCTTCGCGCAATACATATTGATTTTATAATCAATCAAAAATTTTAATTTGAATAATAATTATTTGATTTAAAATTTGATTATTACAGAATAATATACTTTTTTTGAAACCTGAATATGATTAAATAATGTGGTACATTTAAAGTGCTTATATTACATTTTTCAGACCAGCACAATTGTTGTGCATTTTATTATAAATCCAAAGAATTGCTTATATATTAGATACCTCGGTAAATGCATATATAATATATTCAGGTCCGCACCATTGATAGGACCTAAATTTATGTTACAGTCATTACATTGGTGTGTATTAATGTTATTTGGCTGGTCTAAAATGTCAGTCCTACTTAAAATTTAGATATTTTTGTATAATTTCTGACATACCTATTTATTTATTTTCAGACAAATATGTCTGGCCATAACATTGTCAATAATAAATATGTATGATATACCTATTATTTTCTTCTGAAATATTTTGTGAAGTATATTTATTTTAAATTTATATTATAAGAATGTTTGTTAAGAAAATAGGCAAACAATGAAACATTATATTTCTGATTTTTTGGGATATGATTACACAGGTATCCTAACTAATACTTAAAACACTTAGGTAATACATTTTTTTACTTATTAGTCAAAAGAGGAAAAAAGTAGTTTTTTAATCAATAATTAGTTGACTCAAAATATTATTTTCAGATTACCTACCTACTTACCTAATACCTATATAATTATAATTTATGAGTTGCTCATAATACACAATGATGTGACAATTAATTTTGTTCTTCCTTGGTAACATGGTAACATCATTTATATATATACAGAAAAAAAAAAAAACAAACATTTACTAAAATATTCATAATGAGCTTCTACCGTTTTGTTAAATTAATTGTAGGATTAATTATCGCTTGATTTATTTATTCCTTGATCAACGGCCAAGGGGCATAAGACAGATATTGCATTAATTGTTGATACAACATTTAGTAACTAGGTATTTTAGTTGTCTAGTTACATTTTTTAGATACAATAATTTATGTTTTAAAAATTATAATTTTGTTTCAGATTTAATTAGTTGGACCCAATCGATAAACAATGGTTAAAGAAACAACTTACTATGATATTTTAGGCGTTAAACCTAATTGTGGTAATGATGAGCTTAAAAAAGCATATAGAAAATTAGCTCTGAAGTACCATCCTGACAAGAACCCAAATGAGGGTGAAAAGGTAACGCATTATGAATTATTGATTTTGTTCAAAATAAATTTTTGCATTAGTACATATTTTAATTTACCTGTTAATTATACCATATTTTAATCATTTCTGAACTTTAGTTCAAACAAATTTCTCAAGCATATGAAGTATTAACCACACCAGAAAAACGTCGTTTATATGACCAAGGTGGCGAACAAGCACTTAAAGAGGGTGGAGTGGGTAACTCCTTCTCTTCACCTATGGATCTGTTTGACATGTTCTTTGGTCAATTTGGTGGAGGTGGTCGTGGTCGTGGTGGCCGTCATGGACCTCAAAAAGGCAAAGATGTTGTTCATCAATTAAGTGTTTCTCTTGAGGATCTTTACAATGGCTGTGTACGAAAATTAGCATTAGAAAAAAATGTTATTTGTGACAAATGTGAAGGTAGAGGTGGTAAAAAAGGAGCAGTAGAGCAATGTCCAGGATGTCAAGGCAGTGGAATTCAAGTGCAAATTCATCAGTTGGGACCTGGTATGATACAACAAGTACAGTCTATGTGCAGTGAATGTCGTGGACAGGGTGAACGCATCAATCCCAAAGATAGATGTAGAAATTGTAATGGAAAAAAGGTATATTGACTTAAACATAAACCTATCAACATGTTAATAATTATTTGATAATCAATTTAGGTGACTCGTGAAAGGAAGATTTTGGAAGTAAATGTAGACAAAGGCATGGTTGATGGACAAAAAATAACATTTAATGGAGAAGGTGATCAAGAACCTGGACTTGAACCTGGTGATATAATAATTGTATTGGATGAAAAGGAACATCGTTTATATAAGTAAGTTACAGTTTAGTATTTATATTAATTTGATGGTAAACAGCAGCGCTTGTGACAAAATGAAAATGAAATTGTAATTTATCTATTCTTATTATACTTATTGTAATTGTAGGAGAAGCGGAACTGATTTGATTCTTCGCTTAGAAATTGAATTAGTTGAGGCATTGTGTGGATTCCAGAAAGTGATAAAGACTTTAGATGAACGTTCTTTGGTTATTACTGCTGTAGCCGGTAAATTCAAAATATTATTTAAATAATAGTTAGAAAGTATTGCTAACATGAACAAATAAATTATAGGTGAAGTTTTGAAACACGGTGATGTCAAATGTGTTGTTGGTGAGGGTATGCCTCAGTATAAGAACCCATTTGAAAAAGGTCGTATGATCATTCAGTTCCTGGTTAATTTCCCTGAGAGTTTGTCATCTGCAAAGGTGCCTCTGCTTGAATCGTGTCTTCCTCCTAGGTAAGAAACAACTTAATGTCAAGCGTTTATGAATGTCTTGGATTGATCAAAGTTATTTAATATTTCATACATTGCTTACAATTTAAACGGTCATATATAATATATTTTTTTTTAATTTTATAGACCGGTTGAAACTATTCCGGAAAATTCTGAAGAAGTATCGCTTGTAGAGATGGATCCAGAATATGACTCTAGGAGACAATCAAGACGTGAGGCTTACAATGATGAAGATGGACCCACCCGAAATGTTCAATGTGCTTCACACTAATGTTTTTTCACTTTTAAAAGTCCATATATTATACAGTACCGAGTTATCTGTACTCATTCCGTAATAAGACACCGAGCAAACAAAATTTGATAATCTGTGTAAAAAATTAGACTTCTGATACAGTATTTCTTTCCTAATATATTAATTCTTTTTTTTTTTATTCAAAAGTTAAAGGATACATTTAATTTAATTGCTTTCTGCTGATCAATACATTAGTACACTCTATTTTTAGTGTTACTTGTTTTTTATTTTATAAAAAATGATAATCATTTCTATTTTAAACAGAATTACTATTTTGTATTAATTCTTTATCCAACAATTGTGTTTGGTCATTACATCCTATATCTTTTGACTTAAACTATGGGATTATGATATGAGAATTTGTTTCTTATAATTATTAGTAAATTATTATAGGTCAAGTAGAAACTTTTTTATTCTCGGTCTTCGTCTTACACAAGCTCAATAGGTGTGTTATATTTCTAATCAATAATTGATCAAATTAAGAGATTAAGTCTACTTGAGAGTGTCTCTTAGAATGGAAATATTTTTTATATAACTTGAGTTTTATGAGAATAAAATCAAAAATATGTTAATTTGAAATAAAGTAAAATGACTTCTTATTACTTCTCTAGATCAATTAGTAGGTTTGAAATAGAACACATCTGTTAAAACGGTGTTGTAAGTATGCTGGATAATGACAGGAAATCACTGCTTACAAATACCTTAAAGAAAAATAAACATTTTTCACTTTTATGATAAAAAAAACTAAACCGTTTGAATGTATTAATATGTAAAGTGTTGTTGCATATATATTTAAAAATACAACATAAAAAAAGTGGAACTGAGCTTAAAAAGTAATTTTTTATGGTGTCTAACAAGATTGTTATTTTACATTTTTTAAAATTACATAAATATACTGTCACTTAAAATTAATTTAATTTTAAAAAGTACATTCCTTAAATACAGCAAGTGTAATAATTTTTATAGAGTAATGGACACTAGTTTTTTTTTAAATTTAAGAAATCCAAACCAATCCTATATTTCAGTTTTTAATTCAAACCACCTGGTGTTTTTTTGGTGAAACTTATAATTTCATAATTAAATATTAAAGACTGGAATGTATAAAAACTGAGGGATAAATTAATTTGATTTCAAAAAGTGCTATTAAAAGGCATCTGTCAGATAAGTTCTCTGTGAAGCAATTTGCTTTTACTTTCCAACTGTGTGATAACTTTTATAAGATATATTTTTGTTGCTAATTAATCATACACCTTAAAGATTAGGCCTCCCCTTTGGCTTTGAAAGAGTATAAGCAATCGCTAGCAACCTATTTTTAAATAAATGTTTAAGCAATTGAAATATAGTCAAAACTATTAGAGTTAAGAGAAACGTAAGAAGATACTTGCATGTTGATAAACGGTAAACAGCATAGTTTTATACCTTGTTTTTACAGCAAGAATATTTGTATAAGTGTTTCAATACATGAATGAAGGTTTTCATTGTTATCAAAATTATGATTTTATGCGAATCATGTAATGACTAATTGCATTGAAATTAATTATTCTGATTGTAAATTATCCATAATAATAATATATTTATCAGCTTTTTAACATTTTAAACCAAGTGCATTAAGAATTTTCTGTGGTAAAACCATTTTTTAATCTCAAAATAAGTAAGTTTTAATATGTTGATTTATACTATTCATATAACCATAAAGGAGTCTCAAGGGGAACGCCAAGTAGGCAGGGGCGGTTCTAGGACTACAGTTTTGTATGGGCAACAGTAGATTTATAATAAGGTTTTAACTGCTAATACTATTCCTCATTTCCTCAACCTTCCCCAATAAGGGGCAGCAGAAATTTTGGTATGGGCAACTTCCCTCCCTCTAGAACCGCCACTGCAAGCAAGCGGGATGGCTAAAAATTAAAAAATAATATGATTTTGCTTCCATATGCATAGCGAAATATACCCGAAAGGAGTTAATTAATCAACATTTTTTCCCGGGCAACGCCGGGTTATACAGCTAGTGGTTAATAAATTATTTTGTCCCTCTACTTTTTTTACCCAGTTATACCACTGTGGATTGTCATAATTTGGTAAATTTGAAAGTATGTCTTACATACTCATTGGAATGCTGTTTTTTTGAAATTAGCTCTGATATATCAGTTCTTTTAAATGAATTTTACTCCATTATATACTTCTCTATAAACTCCTTTATTCCAAAGAAGAAAGTTATTTTCAAATTCAAAATTTCCATTATGGTTTTCTAAAGAGTTAAAATCACTCATAAATCAAAAAAAAATACACCACACCATTTTCAAAACTACTAAGTCACAGTCGGACTATCTAAAATTTTCTTCTCTTCGTTCTGAATGCAAAAACTGATATGATCATAACTTGTATTTAAATAATATCCAAAACTCATTTAAAACCATTTTTGGTCTTATATTAAAAATTTTAAATCATCATCATGTCTTCCCAAATCCCAATATATCTTTTGATTTTTGAACACAGAACAACAACGGTCAAAACATTAATCATTTTAGTTATTATTTTGCATCTACTTATATAAAAGAAATATTCCCATCACTTGAAATAATTCTCCAAGAATTGAATCACCAAACTCTATCAACATTTGCCAAATTAACTGAATTAGAAAACTTAAAAATTAAAACAAGTCTCTCACCTATATTTTTACAGGTGTGTAAATTTGCCCTTAGTCCTCCTGTTACGTATCTATTTAGTGCCTCCTTAAGTAATAGTTGTTTCACCTCTTTGTGGAATCTACATTCATAACCCAATTATCAAAAAAGGGGATAAATCACTAATTACTAACTATTGTCCTATATCTTTGATCTCTATTCTCCTGAAAATATTCTTTAAAATCGTTAATGCCAAAATCGAGCCTCTCTTAAAAAATATTTTAAGTCTACAGCTAGTCAAGTCCAGGGAGTGTCATTACTGGGTGGTTTCTTCCATCAACCGTTACATGTCATTGTAAATAATATAGCCCATATTCTTATTGTGCCTCTATTGGTACAGATTGTATATTACTTATAAAAATAAAAACAAAAAAAGTCTACAGCAACATGGTTTCCGCAACAACAAATCTACCATTACCAATCTAATATCTATTTTATATCCTAATTTCTAATTATCAACAGACTGACGTTATATATACAGACTTTGAGAAGGCTTTTGATAGATTTGAATAGAACTTTTAATGTATAAACTCAAAATTGGTAATAGGTTTCGCCAACCCTTTTTTATCATGGTTGAATTCATTCTTAACCAAAAGAATCCAATTTGTAAAATACAAACATTTTATTTCCAATCCAATTTCAGTATTATTTGGAGTCCCACAAGATCACCTTTCCTCGTTACTGTTCAATTTATTCACTAACGATATTGTCTTCTCTATTAAATACTCAAATATTCTTCTATCAGCCGATAACGCAAACATTTTTAAATGTATAAGCAATACTGCTGATGCTGAGTTACTTCAATATGATTTAATCAATTTTCAAAATTGGTGCATCTCAAATGGCATGTCCCTTAACATTAATAAATGTCAGTGTATCACTTTTTTTAATAAAAATAATTTAATTTCTCATGAATACATGTCCTCTAACCAAAATGTTATTCATTCAACTTAAGTTAAAGATCTCGGAATAATCTTCGGTTCTAAACTTTTAACATTTAATCTCCATATATTAGCTGTAAAAAAAAAAAAACCCTGTCTTTAATTGGCATGATTAAACGAAATTGCTCTAGCTTTAATGACCCATTTACACTAAAATGCCTATATACTTCAATTGTTTGTCCTATATTTGAATATGCACCAATAATTTGGGAAACATTTAACATAGGCCATTGCGAACAATTAAAAAGAATTCAAAATAATATGCTTTGTTTTATCTGCTTAAAATGCAATCCATACAGACCATCTCATTCTGGATATGAAAATACTCTAAACTTTTTAAATTTAAAAACATTAAAGGATAGAAAAAAATAATTTTATATAACCTTCTCATTCAAACTCCTTAATAGGTTACGATTTTGTATTAATTAATTATATTAATCCACCATAGGTGGAATTAAGTAAAAACAACAAACTTGGTATAAGTCTGATACTTTAGAGTTAAATCATACACTTATGTACAAACAGCATGAGCACGGGGTCCGAGATCTACCTCAGGTAGATTGCCTACCTGATAATTTACTGCTGCGAATAAGAATTTTTATTCCAGGCAACAGAAAAGTTCAGATAAATCTAGAATATCATATACCTGAACAAAGTTTGAGTCATATACAATTTGTACATTTAACGGGTAACGAAGTGCACAGGATTAGCTAGTTATTTTATATAAAACCCTACACACAAAATTATATGTCTTGTACACCTATAAATATTTTATTGTCTAGTAAATAATTTAGATTTTTTTTTCTCTATCACTTAGTATCTTAATAGCTATTATTATAAACTTTTATATTTCATCTTTATTTCTCTTTATTGTATAATTAATTTAATATGTTATCTTGTATATACTTATCTTTAATGTTAATAATTTTTTTTTATATCTAATTTATACACAATGTATTATGTAAATTGGACTAACATCCCATAAATAAATAAATATATAAATAAATAAATAAATAAATAATAAATAATACTCTAGTTATGAAATATAATTTTACTAACAAAAAGAACCTATAAGTGAAACACACAAAAACTGTCCCATCAGAAAAGTTCCTGATGACAATAAACTTCTACCTCTACCAAACTTAAAATAATGTAATTTAAAAGGTTCAAATAAACAATTCATTATTTGAAAAACTTAACTTTTAATAACCCACTAAAATCAATGAAAATCAATATTTTTATTATTTTTCAACTTTTCAAAATTGGATTTTCTTAGTTATTTTTTTGAGTAGACCATAGTTCAGTCAAAATAGGATAGTTTATAACATCACAAGTCATTTTATTTAGAACATTTTAGTCATGGCTTACCTATTTATGTTTATGTTTACATAGAATTATTTGAAAAAAAGAAAAAAATTAACCAGAAGTATTGAGTAAAACAATCAAAAATATAACATTTTAATGTACCCATCAGGTACATAAGGTAGATAAATGGAAATATTTGAATGAAGTATTACGTGTTTTACTTTTTTAATAACATTGTATTACAAAAATAAAATATTTTCCATTTAACCCAATCAACTAAATAATAGAAATTACATTTCTGGTATGGTTCCAATACAAAAGTACATAGATTTTCTTAACATTCGTGTACAGCATCAATCATAGCTCTTAAGTGTTCAGGATCGACATCAGGATAGATACCATGACCCAAATTTGCAATGTACCTGTGTTTTGTAAATTTGGATGCCATATTCTTAACCATTTCTTTTATTTGTTCAGGTGGACCGTACAAAGAGCAAGGGTCTAAATTGCCTTGTAAAGTTATATTATTGCCAACAATTTCCCTAGCTTCAACGGGGTCGATTGTCCAATCCAAGCCAATAACGTCATAGTCAAAAGTAGATAATTGTTTCATGGCATAGTGACCTCCTTTCGCAAATACCACCATTGGTACACTATTACCCTTCAACTCATTTTTAACACGAGAGCAAATGGCTGACAAATATGGACCACTAAATCTAAAATAAAAAGTTTTACATTGCAATTTGTTTCAATTATATATTTTTTTTTTCTATTTTATTATTTTGAATAGGTACCTGTCGAACAGTTCAGAATTTAAGTATTCCGCATTTGATTCAAACACTTGCAACATTTGAGCACCAGCATTCACCTGCTCTATTAAATATTTCACTATAATGTCTGTAAGGATTTGTAATAATTTTTTGCTTTCTTCTGGATATTTGTACAACCATTTTTTGGCCTTTGACATAGTTTTGGAGCCACCTCCTTCTATCATATAACACATGAGTGTCCATGGAGCACCAGTAAACCCAATAAGAGGTACCTAAAACACAATACCATTCATTAAGAGTATGTTGTACCCACATGTATTGTTTCTAGTCTTACTAATATATATCAAACTAACATTTATATATTTTGACAGTTCCAATTTGGTGTTTGGGTATTCCCAACTTAAATATTAAAGTGAATTTGACCTATTACCATACTCGAAGAAACGAACATTATGTGATGGGTTCTGGTGTAGGTTTTTCACAATATTTGGATAATAAGTGGAAAATATTTAATATTTATGTTTCAAAATGCTCATAACTTGCTTAACGATTAAATATTGTAAAAACCTACGCTATAACATAGATATTTTTTTTTTACTTTTAAATCATAGTTAACAACTATGATAGCTATATATATACTAAATATAGCTAACAACACAAAATTGGAATGGCCGAACTCAATTTCATTAGTTATTTTTCAGTAAAACTAAATTTATTGACTCAGTCTATACAAACATTAATCATAGATTAATCGAAGAGGTTTCCAACACTTTTTGGCATCTTTAATGTCAACGAGATAATAATATGTTCTACAATTTACCTGGCCATTTAATCGATGTCTAGTCAATGTTATAGCTTCAAATACATATCCTAATTCTTGTTTAACATCGATTGATTGGTTTAGTCTGTCTAAATCTATAGGTTCCTTGAGAGGATCTGGAATTACAGGTCCAACACTAGGTTGCATTTCAACAATCATGCCTAATGCCTGAACAATCACCAGGATATCGCTGAAAATGATGGAAGCATCGAGGTCGTATCTCTGAATTGGTTGCAGAGTGACTTCACATGCGAGCTCCGGTGTTCGGCATATAGTGAAAAAATCGTAACGCGATCGCAGTTCTCTGAACTCTGGTAAATATCGACCAGCCTGTCGCATTACCCATACAGGAATACGATCGACTTCTTCGCCTCTAGCTGCTCGCAGAATACGATCATTTTTGAGTGCAGGGAAATTCATATTGTTAAAAAAATTATAAATCGTTAAGAAAATAATTAAAATGTACAAGTAACTAAAAACAACATGTGGAGTGTTTTGTTTTATATTATAGCAAATGAGTAATAAATGCCTGCTAATGATTAATTAATTACAAAATTAACTATTCAGTCAGCACACAGTACACAGGTTACAGGTACACTTATCTATGCAGTACACCCGGTGGTCAGTTGTAGACTAATTGTAGTCACGAGCAATCACCATAAAAAATAAAGAAAGTCCAAGGGCAATGACTTATCTTTTAGTGATAACAAGAAATGATACACGTATAATCTACAATTGATACGTACGTGATAAAAAATTATAATTCATTTTAATACAATAAAATTAATATACTACCTATATAAACTTATAGTATCTACTAATATGGGTAATATTTTTAGAATCTGAGCGGAGCGATTAATGTATTGATTTCACAATGATGTGTGTTTTCTTTTTGATTTATTTATTCATTTTTTTTTTTGTGTCTGTCATCACCGTTTGGAGCAGTCAAATTGCTTCGGTTTTCTCCATTTGTTCTAATAGGAAAGTTAATCTAGTTAGTACATTGGGGAGTCAAAAACTCGAGAGTATAAAAAATTCCCAACAGTTTTCAAAAGCTCAGGGAAAAATCGATTTTGGTTTTTGTTGTAACTCTAAAACAAATGACCGTATATAGGTACATAAAATGTTCACTGGTTGTTTATATTAACAGTTTATATAGGTACCTACACGATAACATTTTCAAAATATTTTCATTTGTTTTAAACGGTTTACGGTAATTTTCAGTTTCAAACATTTTAGTTTTATTTTCTATGAATGTCAATAATATTTTATTTGTTTCATAAATAAGCTTGAAAATTTAATACAAGGCTCCTAAAATAATAATATATTGTTACAATGACAGTTGAAAATATTAAAAATCCAGTCACAATTTTTTTTTATACTCATTTAAAGTTCAAATCTTGTAAAAATCACGAACTTTTTAGAATTTATTTTGAGTTAGAAATTCATAAAAAATTTTCTTGAAAATGCAACACAAGATTCCTCATAAGTTTGTCTACCTTTATCAAATAAACAAATTTCTACAAAAATGAAGAAAGTCAAATTAAATTTTTATGAGCGTTCATATTTTTACAACATTGAACATTTACTCGATTCTTCAAGTAGCGATTTTCTTGTTTTGTTATAATTCATAAAGTCGGAATTACTGTAGATACATGAAAATTTCACTGAATATTTATATTTTAATTTTCTATACAGCATTACAGCATAACATTTTGAAAATATTTTGACTCATTTTGAGCTATAAACGGACATTTTCGTTGAGTTACACTAAAAAATTGGTTTTACGTAAAAATTCCCATAAAAATTTATCCTTAACATTCTTTTTTTGTTTTTCCCGACGCATTTCAAAACTACCTACTGTGGATTTTCAATTTTGACCTTTCTAAAGCATATGATCTAGATTCACTTTCCAATTATAAGTAGCTTATAATATACACGAAGCATTTAATTCACTACCAAAAGTTGATGACGGACAGAAAAAAACACATTGTAGAGAAAATATTGTACCACAGCAAAATACCAATGTCGGGTAATGCACCTCGGACCAAAATATTTTGTTGAAATCTCTACCACCTCGTTATCAAAATCGGGAAATCTGTCACAGCCCACTTTTTTTTAGTCCTCAACAGCCTTATCAGTTATCTTAGATATAAATTATTTTAAATATATTTTATTTTTTGATACTTGTCACTTGATAGTAAATACATATTATTAAATAAAGGTAGGTAATTCAGTAATAATTATTGTGAATTTATGATGGCCACCAAACATTTTATGAAAAAAAAAGTAAACGTTAATGGAGTATATTATTATCGTCAAAAGAATGTGATCGAAAATATTAAGGTGTGTGTTCCACAATGTTTATCTCATTCTAAATACATTAGTCTGTTTAGGCATAGAATACATTAATATTTAGGTAGGTACCTACATAATGTTCATTTTTACGTATTATATTTAGGTATTTGATATAGACTGATTCCTATGGACGTAAAAAAACACAGCCACGAGGAAACGAGATTGCTTCTCTAGACAATAATAATATAGAATGTCAGAATCTGAGTATAGAAAATTTTTGCACATTTAAATACTGTTTTTGATGGCTAAAAGCAGTAGCGTCATTTGGGGGGTGGCAACTGGGGCGTTTGCCCCAGTCTAGTATTTACATCAACCTTAAGTCGGCACATTTACCCCCCCCCCCACCATCCTTAACCGCTATGGCACTGTGCTATGAGAATCTGAGTGAAAAAAATGTTAAGTCGTATAAGCAGGGAAAAGTTGCCCTAGTCTAATAAAAACTGAAATGACGCCACTGGCTAAAAGGAACTGAGAAATTATAAAGTAAATAATATTTATATACCCAATATCATGACAAATTAGTCTAATCTAATTTGTCATGACTAATATTATGTATTGTAATTTAAATTTTTGATTATATAATTATAATTTATAATATATATTTCATTGAATACCTGAATAAATTATCTATAATATTACTATTGTTTTATGCATTGGTTTCATTGTTTTGATGTAGGCATAAGAACACAGAAGTCATCTTCGAAGAAGAAAAATCAATGGTTGTTCACTTACTATCATAAATCCATACCATCCAAAAATTGTAAGTTTTATTGTTTAAATTATATAAAAACAACATCATAGGCAGCCTTTTTAAGTATGTTTATGCTACACAGACTTTTAATGTCCAATTTAATAAATATGTTGCTAAGAATTCCAATATATGTTGTTATTATGCGTTATGTCTTGATTACTATATTATAGTTATTTTTTTTTTTTAAGTTTACTCATTATATTAATTATTATTTAACTAAGGTAGACTACAGTCCTAACATAATAATATGCCATTAATTAAATTCTGATTTCTGTTGTAGGTATATAGATACCGACCAAAAATATTTTTATCTTTTACAATATGTATTTATGCCACTGTTTTTACTATTATAAAATAATATTGTTATCTAAAATACATATAAATGTAGAGTTCTTGGTTTATGATACAAAGGACATTTATAATGATCTCTAGTTTTAACTTATATAATTATAAGAAAAAAATTATGATAATATGGCTATGGTTTATGAGAATATTATATTATATAATACTAAATATTATTATAACCTTTAAAACTCCATACAATTGTTTTTGATAATGTTATTTTTCAGTCATAAATTGCTATTAAATATAATAGTAATGCACAAAATAAATTAATAATTAGGTTCAAAAGAAATAATATGTAATTAAACATTAATGTTTTGGTATTTTTAAATTTCTCATTTGTTTAATAGGAAGCAGTTAAATGTGAAGTTAAGGAACATATCAGAATACAGAATATTATTCAAGGAATTCCATTACTAAACTATGGAGGATCAGTAGCACTCAGAGTTAACTAAATATTATAAATACTGGTTATTATCATTATTATTCAAAATAATTGAATGTCCTTATGCATAGTCAATCCATGTGACATATAAATTGACTATGCATACAGCCATACAGGCATAAAAATGTTCATTCAATTGTAAATTGTATGTAACTCTAAACCTAAGCTAACTACACACAATTTTCTATTGTTAGCCAGAGCCGTGTAAAGTGGGTAACAAATGTGCCAAGTATCCCTGGGTGGCAAACATTTTAAAAGGCGGCAAATGTTTAAATATCTAGTTTTAATAGGGGTGCCAAATATTATTGCCTTAGGGTTCCAATGAATGTTAACACTGCACTTTTGTGAGCTTTAATATTATTGTGATTAGTGAATTTTAAGGTAAGAATATTATTTAGGGTCCCTAACATAGACCTATAAACTAGTTTATGTCACAACCCAAGTTTATTTTATATTCCAAGTTGTAAAACAAATTATGGTAAAATTTTATTTTTCTAAAGAGATTTTATAATCGTAAAAACTCCACTATCTTGAATTTGTGTTTTATTCCACAGTGTATTTAAATCTAAAATGTTTTTATTAATTAAAAATAATTTATGATTTTTATTTTATCATTATTAAAGTTTTTTTTTATATTGTTTTGTACTAATTTACTATTTCCATAATATGTTTTAGATTTAGATTTATAAACTAGCCTAAATACTATAATTTTTTATATATATTATATATTTGTATGTAGGTACCTACTTTGTTAAAAAGGTTATGATTAATAAATGTTAATAAATATTACAAATAAACAAATAATAATTTCAAGATGTTTTATACCTAGTTCATAACAAAATATTTTAGAACTTAAATAATATCAAAAATAGGTAATGAAAAGAAATTAGAATCTTTTTATATGTTTTTATTAATAATAATTTAATTTAATTAACAGTTTTAATAACTGTGGTAACTTAAAAACAATATTTCAAATAAAAAGAACTATATTTTTATATTTTAATGAAAAGTTTAATGTAAAAATACCATTTAGGCACATAATAGCCAATAGGTAATGAAATATGTTTATAATATAAATTGTTTGGTTTTGTATAATTGTCCGTCCAAAGTCTGGAATTCAATATTATATTCATAAATAAAACTAACCATCGGATAAACAAAATATCTACCTACTTAAAAATAATAAACATAGACTAAATTAGTAAATTACTACCACCTTTTTGTTTTAAGTGTTATGGGTGGATCGTGGATTGACTATCTTTTTTAACTGTACATATATTTGAAAATTAAATAAAATACTAATAAACTTTACTTTATAGTTTATACCTAATTTAAAATTGCCGGACCTAGATAGATAGACCTATTTAGATTAAGAGTGGTGAATGTATTGATTTTACAATGATGTGTTTTTTTTGTGTCCAATGCAAAAAAGGTTTTTATATGCATCATCAAATTTTGAAAATATTTTTTATTTGATTCTTTTTGAGCTATTTATAGGCATAAGACATTTTCTTAAATTATTCTCAATAAATAATTTTTCGGTCTGTTAAAATACTTGAAACTGTAATATAAGGTTCCTCATAAGTGTATATTTGAATAAAAAAAAATTAGCCTAAATTCCCAGTTATTTTTTATGAGTTTCTGATTTTGATAAAATTCGTTAAAATCATGACAATTTACAAATTAATTTGAGTTAAAATATATTTTTTTTTATATCTAAGATTTGAAAATTTTTGTTAAGTTTTTATACTTTAAAAAAAAAGTTTACCAGTTAAATTAATTGTTTACGAGCGTTTGAAGTTAAAATTTTTCCGACAATGGATATTCACCCATTAACTAAGGATTTATTATTTAGTGTTTATGTTTATTCGATAGTTTCCAATATTCCTATTTTCTAAGTATTGTTACACTTCTCGAATTATTTAGTCTTTAGAGGCATATCAATTGTTCAAATTTTTCAAATTTAATATAATATCCATTACAGTGACCCAGATCGACATCTAATGTACCTAGAGCAGAGTGGTACCCACTTGCCCACCTATTTTTTTTATACTTGTTCACCTTTATGGTCAACAATATGGTATTTACATTTTACAGATTACACATAATCTATTTTTTGTATTTACTTAAACATTTTCTGGGTAAAATGGTCCAAATAAACTGTCCTCAGCAATGTTGATTAAAATCAAAAATAGGATAAATATGCAGATGAAATAGATATACACATATACGATATACATAACTATAAAAATTAATTTACAACATTGGTTTATATTCAAAATAATAAACAACTAATATGAATTTTTTTTAAAGGTCAGATAATTACAGTTATCTATAAAAAAAATGTCTTTTTGATAGAAAGTTGGATCAAGTTGATACTTTTGGGAGGTTAACAATACTCCAGTAGGTATTCAATGCAATGGAATGGTATTTTAATACAGTGAAACTTCCATATTATGAAGTCTCATGAGCAACAAAAAATTTGTATATACCTACCTATTATAGAGAATTTATTTAAATATAATTAAATACATTTGGTCCTAACTTAGTTTGGGTTTCAAAAATAATACTTTAAACAATAAATGTTGTTAAATGAAAGTTCGTTAGCTATATGAAAGTTTTAAAAAATATATTCAAATATTTGAATGCCAATATATCTACCTACTCATTTACCTTATAACAGTTACAACACTGTCAGTATATTTTAGTAACGATGTAACGATTTTACTCAAGGATGGTGTAGCTGAGTAGCTCTATTAGTGAAATACTGTATTACTGTTTACAATCAGTTTAGTATTTACTGAGATATCGCCCTATGTATAAACTATAAAGTTCTATAAACAAATTTTCGTCGTCCGTCGCATCATTAATCCTCCAGGTAAAAAATTTAGTTGGTCGTTACTCGTTCGCGCATTGCGTGTATTAACAATTTAATGGTAATTTATGTCTATACAGGCATTAGTTTTAGTGCGGTGATATGAACGGGTATGATAGTGATGCCTAAATCTATAACATACCTAATACTTCATCGAATCTTTATCAATTTAGTAGTGTGTTTTCAATTGGATTTTAAATGTTTATTAATTATTATTAAAACACTAGGTACCTGATACTTACTGAATATCCCGGATTCGTCCCGCGACCTTATATGTATCTTATTCTGTGGCAAATCCTATATAGTAGGGTAACATGGGGCTAGAGAGTAGACGAGGTAAGATGGAAGAGAGACACAGCGTTATTCCTCCATAATTATTAACACTTTCAACGCCGGCGACGTTTTTTTTTTTTTATAGATTATGGCATTGGAAATTACTTTAAATTTTAAATTTTCACCTCTCAAATGCACCAACGATATTCACTTTCCAATCGAACAAGATACTGAAGTTGAAAATCGAAGCATTATTTCGACTACTTATGGTGTACACAGACACAAACGAAATAAAAAAACACACATTATTGTAAAATCAATACATTCATCGTTCCACTCAGAATCTAAAATTATTGTAAATTGTTTATAGGTAATACTGACATAAAACAATATTTGAAAGAAAAAAACACTTTAAACGAATATGGGTAATGTTTGTTTTTTTTTTTACAATTTGCTCTCATGTGTTGACTCCTCATTACAAACGTGGAATTTGTGTATTCATCAGAACTAATTTTGTGTTTTGAGATTTAATAAGAGTAAAATAACCTATTATCCAACATTGACATGCTCATCGACACCGACAGCATTTTGTAATACCTACCTATTATAGTATAATTATTATTATAACGTTATTACTTATTAGTTATTACCTGCAGCCATTAATCATTATGTACAAGTTAACTCAAGAGTTCGACAATAGTTCAGACGAGATTCGAACTTAACAATCAGTTCAGTCAGAAAGACCGACAGGACCTGTGCCGCTTTAACGAGCGTTTTTTTTTTCGCGAATCACTTGAGAGTGCACACTGCAGTTGTATACTCACGATTTTTCAACAAATTCTTGAGAGCATACTGCGCGTATAATGTTATGGAGTATATTGTATAATATTATACTGTGTGGGCTATAGGGACACCACTGAATCCAACAACGCAGAATTGGTTCTCTAAACGCAAATTTACTAAATTATGTTTTATACATCGGATATTTTATGTCATACCAAAACACATAATATACACACAGAAATATTTTACTTATTTCTATATTTTTTTTTATTTAGGTAATTGTAATAATTGATAATAGCACACCCAAATTATTATTATTATTATTATTAATTACCTATGTTTATTGTTCATTCAATAATTTTGATTTCATAATATATATTACGGTTTGTCAATATACGTACCAGCTAAGTTCTAAGATAATATTATTAATTCACTGAACGGGTGGTGTTAATTCAACCAGTGGCGCCGAAGTCCTAAAAATTTAGTCGGGCAAAAAATATTTGAAACGGCCCCAATGGCGTACATGAAAGGGTGGAGGACCGAGGAGGTATTAGTTTTTACCTAAAAATTATTGATGTTCAGTTTTAAAAGAAAATTTAAATCACACTTTTTTGTAATCCCCACCAACTAAGACGGATTAGAGACGATTTTGTTTGTTTTTGAAAACGGCCCCATGCTAAATTTTCAAAAGATGTCGGGCCAAGGCCCGACCTCAATATAGGGTTCGGCGCCACTGAATTCAACTGAAATTTAAAATAGTTAACATATATTATTATAACTGATTTTTGTTTCCAAGCTACGCAACATAATATTGTAGTCACCCCTCTCAGATTAAATGTATTGACCAAACATAATATAGAAATAGAAATCATAATACCTAACCGCTTATTCTTTATTCATTGTATATTACAATACGGTTACAATATAATCATTA
>WHPZ01588738.1:18700-41405 GCA_016617965.1 Macrosiphum rosae
CTTTTTTTTTTTTTTTTTACTCGATCGTCGTCCCCGGGTCCGATGATTTCGGCAAATCGCCATTGTTCGGCGCGTGCGACACCCCCTCGTCGGTGTTCGGCGTGGCGTGGTTTTGATTTTGGTTCTTCCCGAGTTTAAACGAAACGATTCCTGCGATCGGTTGTCGCGACTCGCGAGTATTGACAAAGGAAAACTTCGTTTTTGCCGTATGCGCTTGTGTGTTTGGTTGTATATACACACGCACACACACACGCACAACTACACAAGTTCGAATGTGTAATGATGTTGTGCGTGCGGGCGAGTATTTCCGTGTAGACCGACGGGGTCTTGCCATTGAAATTTTTAATTTCGATGTCGACTTGGCAAAGTAAATTGTCCGGATGACTTGCAATTTTATTGCTACTTACTCCTCTCTCATTGTCTGTGACACTAATATTGTATGGTGCGAGTAATTTATTGATTTTGGATTTGCTCGTCTTACGAGTTTTTTTTTTTTTTTTTTTAAATCGCTGTTTTCGATTGACGATTATTCTAATATTATAATGAGTCTCAAGCATTGACATTTTTACTCATTAATATGATTGTTCTATTCTTCGCGCAATACATATTGATTTTATAATCAATCAAAAATTTTAATTTGAATAATAATTATTTGATTTAAAATTTGATTATTACAGAATAATATACTTTTTTTGAAACCTGAATATGATTAAATAATGTGGTACATTTAAAGTGCTTATATTACATTTTTCAGACCAGCACAATTGTTGTGCATTTTATTATAAATCCAAAGAATTGCTTATATATTAGATACCTCGGTAAATGCATATATAATATATTCAGGTCCGCACCATTGATAGGACCTAAATTTATGTTACAGTCATTACATTGGTGTGTATTAATGTTATTTGGCTGGTCTAAAATGTCAGTCCTACTTAAAATTTAGATATTTTTGTATAATTTCTGACATACCTATTTATTTATTTTCAGACAAATATGTCTGGCCATAACATTGTCAATAATAAATATGTATGATATACCTATTATTTTCTTCTGAAATATTTTGTGAAGTATATTTATTTTAAATTTATATTATAAGAATGTTTGTTAAGAAAATAGGCAAACAATGAAACATTATATTTCTGATTTTTTGGGATATGATTACACAGGTATCCTAACTAATACTTAAAACACTTAGGTAATACATTTTTTTACTTATTAGTCAAAAGAGGAAAAAAGTAGTTTTTTAATCAATAATTAGTTGACTCAAAATATTATTTTCAGATTACCTACCTACTTACCTAATACCTATATAATTATAATTTATGAGTTGCTCATAATACACAATGATGTGACAATTAATTTTGTTCTTCCTTGGTAACATGGTAACATCATTTATATATATACAGAAAAAAAAAAAAACAAACATTTACTAAAATATTCATAATGAGCTTCTACCGTTTTGTTAAATTAATTGTAGGATTAATTATCGCTTGATTTATTTATTCCTTGATCAACGGCCAAGGGGCATAAGACAGATATTGCATTAATTGTTGATACAACATTTAGTAACTAGGTATTTTAGTTGTCTAGTTACATTTTTTAGATACAATAATTTATGTTTTAAAAATTATAATTTTGTTTCAGATTTAATTAGTTGGACCCAATCGATAAACAATGGTTAAAGAAACAACTTACTATGATATTTTAGGCGTTAAACCTAATTGTGGTAATGATGAGCTTAAAAAAGCATATAGAAAATTAGCTCTGAAGTACCATCCTGACAAGAACCCAAATGAGGGTGAAAAGGTAACGCATTATGAATTATTGATTTTGTTCAAAATAAATTTTTGCATTAGTACATATTTTAATTTACCTGTTAATTATACCATATTTTAATCATTTCTGAACTTTAGTTCAAACAAATTTCTCAAGCATATGAAGTATTAACCACACCAGAAAAACGTCGTTTATATGACCAAGGTGGCGAACAAGCACTTAAAGAGGGTGGAGTGGGTAACTCCTTCTCTTCACCTATGGATCTGTTTGACATGTTCTTTGGTCAATTTGGTGGAGGTGGTCGTGGTCGTGGTGGCCGTCATGGACCTCAAAAAGGCAAAGATGTTGTTCATCAATTAAGTGTTTCTCTTGAGGATCTTTACAATGGCTGTGTACGAAAATTAGCATTAGAAAAAAATGTTATTTGTGACAAATGTGAAGGTAGAGGTGGTAAAAAAGGAGCAGTAGAGCAATGTCCAGGATGTCAAGGCAGTGGAATTCAAGTGCAAATTCATCAGTTGGGACCTGGTATGATACAACAAGTACAGTCTATGTGCAGTGAATGTCGTGGACAGGGTGAACGCATCAATCCCAAAGATAGATGTAGAAATTGTAATGGAAAAAAGGTATATTGACTTAAACATAAACCTATCAACATGTTAATAATTATTTGATAATCAATTTAGGTGACTCGTGAAAGGAAGATTTTGGAAGTAAATGTAGACAAAGGCATGGTTGATGGACAAAAAATAACATTTAATGGAGAAGGTGATCAAGAACCTGGACTTGAACCTGGTGATATAATAATTGTATTGGATGAAAAGGAACATCGTTTATATAAGTAAGTTACAGTTTAGTATTTATATTAATTTGATGGTAAACAGCAGCGCTTGTGACAAAATGAAAATGAAATTGTAATTTATCTATTCTTATTATACTTATTGTAATTGTAGGAGAAGCGGAACTGATTTGATTCTTCGCTTAGAAATTGAATTAGTTGAGGCATTGTGTGGATTCCAGAAAGTGATAAAGACTTTAGATGAACGTTCTTTGGTTATTACTGCTGTAGCCGGTAAATTCAAAATATTATTTAAATAATAGTTAGAAAGTATTGCTAACATGAACAAATAAATTATAGGTGAAGTTTTGAAACACGGTGATGTCAAATGTGTTGTTGGTGAGGGTATGCCTCAGTATAAGAACCCATTTGAAAAAGGTCGTATGATCATTCAGTTCCTGGTTAATTTCCCTGAGAGTTTGTCATCTGCAAAGGTGCCTCTGCTTGAATCGTGTCTTCCTCCTAGGTAAGAAACAACTTAATGTCAAGCGTTTATGAATGTCTTGGATTGATCAAAGTTATTTAATATTTCATACATTGCTTACAATTTAAACGGTCATATATAATATATTTTTTTTTAATTTTATAGACCGGTTGAAACTATTCCGGAAAATTCTGAAGAAGTATCGCTTGTAGAGATGGATCCAGAATATGACTCTAGGAGACAATCAAGACGTGAGGCTTACAATGATGAAGATGGACCCACCCGAAATGTTCAATGTGCTTCACACTAATGTTTTTTCACTTTTAAAAGTCCATATATTATACAGTACCGAGTTATCTGTACTCATTCCGTAATAAGACACCGAGCAAACAAAATTTGATAATCTGTGTAAAAAATTAGACTTCTGATACAGTATTTCTTTCCTAATATATTAATTCTTTTTTTTTTTATTCAAAAGTTAAAGGATACATTTAATTTAATTGCTTTCTGCTGATCAATACATTAGTACACTCTATTTTTAGTGTTACTTGTTTTTTATTTTATAAAAAATGATAATCATTTCTATTTTAAACAGAATTACTATTTTGTATTAATTCTTTATCCAACAATTGTGTTTGGTCATTACATCCTATATCTTTTGACTTAAACTATGGGATTATGATATGAGAATTTGTTTCTTATAATTATTAGTAAATTATTATAGGTCAAGTAGAAACTTTTTTATTCTCGGTCTTCGTCTTACACAAGCTCAATAGGTGTGTTATATTTCTAATCAATAATTGATCAAATTAAGAGATTAAGTCTACTTGAGAGTGTCTCTTAGAATGGAAATATTTTTTATATAACTTGAGTTTTATGAGAATAAAATCAAAAATATGTTAATTTGAAATAAAGTAAAATGACTTCTTATTACTTCTCTAGATCAATTAGTAGGTTTGAAATAGAACACATCTGTTAAAACGGTGTTGTAAGTATGCTGGATAATGACAGGAAATCACTGCTTACAAATACCTTAAAGAAAAATAAACATTTTTCACTTTTATGATAAAAAAAACTAAACCGTTTGAATGTATTAATATGTAAAGTGTTGTTGCATATATATTTAAAAATACAACATAAAAAAAGTGGAACTGAGCTTAAAAAGTAATTTTTTATGGTGTCTAACAAGATTGTTATTTTACATTTTTTAAAATTACATAAATATACTGTCACTTAAAATTAATTTAATTTTAAAAAGTACATTCCTTAAATACAGCAAGTGTAATAATTTTTATAGAGTAATGGACACTAGTTTTTTTTTAAATTTAAGAAATCCAAACCAATCCTATATTTCAGTTTTTAATTCAAACCACCTGGTGTTTTTTTGGTGAAACTTATAATTTCATAATTAAATATTAAAGACTGGAATGTATAAAAACTGAGGGATAAATTAATTTGATTTCAAAAAGTGCTATTAAAAGGCATCTGTCAGATAAGTTCTCTGTGAAGCAATTTGCTTTTACTTTCCAACTGTGTGATAACTTTTATAAGATATATTTTTGTTGCTAATTAATCATACACCTTAAAGATTAGGCCTCCCCTTTGGCTTTGAAAGAGTATAAGCAATCGCTAGCAACCTATTTTTAAATAAATGTTTAAGCAATTGAAATATAGTCAAAACTATTAGAGTTAAGAGAAACGTAAGAAGATACTTGCATGTTGATAAACGGTAAACAGCATAGTTTTATACCTTGTTTTTACAGCAAGAATATTTGTATAAGTGTTTCAATACATGAATGAAGGTTTTCATTGTTATCAAAATTATGATTTTATGCGAATCATGTAATGACTAATTGCATTGAAATTAATTATTCTGATTGTAAATTATCCATAATAATAATATATTTATCAGCTTTTTAACATTTTAAACCAAGTGCATTAAGAATTTTCTGTGGTAAAACCATTTTTTAATCTCAAAATAAGTAAGTTTTAATATGTTGATTTATACTATTCATATAACCATAAAGGAGTCTCAAGGGGAACGCCAAGTAGGCAGGGGCGGTTCTAGGACTACAGTTTTGTATGGGCAACAGTAGATTTATAATAAGGTTTTAACTGCTAATACTATTCCTCATTTCCTCAACCTTCCCCAATAAGGGGCAGCAGAAATTTTGGTATGGGCAACTTCCCTCCCTCTAGAACCGCCACTGCAAGCAAGCGGGATGGCTAAAAATTAAAAAATAATATGATTTTGCTTCCATATGCATAGCGAAATATACCCGAAAGGAGTTAATTAATCAACATTTTTTCCCGGGCAACGCCGGGTTATACAGCTAGTGGTTAATAAATTATTTTGTCCCTCTACTTTTTTTACCCAGTTATACCACTGTGGATTGTCATAATTTGGTAAATTTGAAAGTATGTCTTACATACTCATTGGAATGCTGTTTTTTTGAAATTAGCTCTGATATATCAGTTCTTTTAAATGAATTTTACTCCATTATATACTTCTCTATAAACTCCTTTATTCCAAAGAAGAAAGTTATTTTCAAATTCAAAATTTCCATTATGGTTTTCTAAAGAGTTAAAATCACTCATAAATCAAAAAAAAATACACCACACCATTTTCAAAACTACTAAGTCACAGTCGGACTATCTAAAATTTTCTTCTCTTCGTTCTGAATGCAAAAACTGATATGATCATAACTTGTATTTAAATAATATCCAAAACTCATTTAAAACCATTTTTGGTCTTATATTAAAAATTTTAAATCATCATCATGTCTTCCCAAATCCCAATATATCTTTTGATTTTTGAACACAGAACAACAACGGTCAAAACATTAATCATTTTAGTTATTATTTTGCATCTACTTATATAAAAGAAATATTCCCATCACTTGAAATAATTCTCCAAGAATTGAATCACCAAACTCTATCAACATTTGCCAAATTAACTGAATTAGAAAACTTAAAAATTAAAACAAGTCTCTCACCTATATTTTTACAGGTGTGTAAATTTGCCCTTAGTCCTCCTGTTACGTATCTATTTAGTGCCTCCTTAAGTAATAGTTGTTTCACCTCTTTGTGGAATCTACATTCATAACCCAATTATCAAAAAAGGGGATAAATCACTAATTACTAACTATTGTCCTATATCTTTGATCTCTATTCTCCTGAAAATATTCTTTAAAATCGTTAATGCCAAAATCGAGCCTCTCTTAAAAAATATTTTAAGTCTACAGCTAGTCAAGTCCAGGGAGTGTCATTACTGGGTGGTTTCTTCCATCAACCGTTACATGTCATTGTAAATAATATAGCCCATATTCTTATTGTGCCTCTATTGGTACAGATTGTATATTACTTATAAAAATAAAAACAAAAAAAGTCTACAGCAACATGGTTTCCGCAACAACAAATCTACCATTACCAATCTAATATCTATTTTATATCCTAATTTCTAATTATCAACAGACTGACGTTATATATACAGACTTTGAGAAGGCTTTTGATAGATTTGAATAGAACTTTTAATGTATAAACTCAAAATTGGTAATAGGTTTCGCCAACCCTTTTTTATCATGGTTGAATTCATTCTTAACCAAAAGAATCCAATTTGTAAAATACAAACATTTTATTTCCAATCCAATTTCAGTATTATTTGGAGTCCCACAAGATCACCTTTCCTCGTTACTGTTCAATTTATTCACTAACGATATTGTCTTCTCTATTAAATACTCAAATATTCTTCTATCAGCCGATAACGCAAACATTTTTAAATGTATAAGCAATACTGCTGATGCTGAGTTACTTCAATATGATTTAATCAATTTTCAAAATTGGTGCATCTCAAATGGCATGTCCCTTAACATTAATAAATGTCAGTGTATCACTTTTTTTAATAAAAATAATTTAATTTCTCATGAATACATGTCCTCTAACCAAAATGTTATTCATTCAACTTAAGTTAAAGATCTCGGAATAATCTTCGGTTCTAAACTTTTAACATTTAATCTCCATATATTAGCTGTAAAAAAAAAAAAACCCTGTCTTTAATTGGCATGATTAAACGAAATTGCTCTAGCTTTAATGACCCATTTACACTAAAATGCCTATATACTTCAATTGTTTGTCCTATATTTGAATATGCACCAATAATTTGGGAAACATTTAACATAGGCCATTGCGAACAATTAAAAAGAATTCAAAATAATATGCTTTGTTTTATCTGCTTAAAATGCAATCCATACAGACCATCTCATTCTGGATATGAAAATACTCTAAACTTTTTAAATTTAAAAACATTAAAGGATAGAAAAAAATAATTTTATATAACCTTCTCATTCAAACTCCTTAATAGGTTACGATTTTGTATTAATTAATTATATTAATCCACCATAGGTGGAATTAAGTAAAAACAACAAACTTGGTATAAGTCTGATACTTTAGAGTTAAATCATACACTTATGTACAAACAGCATGAGCACGGGGTCCGAGATCTACCTCAGGTAGATTGCCTACCTGATAATTTACTGCTGCGAATAAGAATTTTTATTCCAGGCAACAGAAAAGTTCAGATAAATCTAGAATATCATATACCTGAACAAAGTTTGAGTCATATACAATTTGTACATTTAACGGGTAACGAAGTGCACAGGATTAGCTAGTTATTTTATATAAAACCCTACACACAAAATTATATGTCTTGTACACCTATAAATATTTTATTGTCTAGTAAATAATTTAGATTTTTTTTTCTCTATCACTTAGTATCTTAATAGCTATTATTATAAACTTTTATATTTCATCTTTATTTCTCTTTATTGTATAATTAATTTAATATGTTATCTTGTATATACTTATCTTTAATGTTAATAATTTTTTTTTATATCTAATTTATACACAATGTATTATGTAAATTGGACTAACATCCCATAAATAAATAAATATATAAATAAATAAATAAATAAATAATAAATAATACTCTAGTTATGAAATATAATTTTACTAACAAAAAGAACCTATAAGTGAAACACACAAAAACTGTCCCATCAGAAAAGTTCCTGATGACAATAAACTTCTACCTCTACCAAACTTAAAATAATGTAATTTAAAAGGTTCAAATAAACAATTCATTATTTGAAAAACTTAACTTTTAATAACCCACTAAAATCAATGAAAATCAATATTTTTATTATTTTTCAACTTTTCAAAATTGGATTTTCTTAGTTATTTTTTTGAGTAGACCATAGTTCAGTCAAAATAGGATAGTTTATAACATCACAAGTCATTTTATTTAGAACATTTTAGTCATGGCTTACCTATTTATGTTTATGTTTACATAGAATTATTTGAAAAAAAGAAAAAAATTAACCAGAAGTATTGAGTAAAACAATCAAAAATATAACATTTTAATGTACCCATCAGGTACATAAGGTAGATAAATGGAAATATTTGAATGAAGTATTACGTGTTTTACTTTTTTAATAACATTGTATTACAAAAATAAAATATTTTCCATTTAACCCAATCAACTAAATAATAGAAATTACATTTCTGGTATGGTTCCAATACAAAAGTACATAGATTTTCTTAACATTCGTGTACAGCATCAATCATAGCTCTTAAGTGTTCAGGATCGACATCAGGATAGATACCATGACCCAAATTTGCAATGTACCTGTGTTTTGTAAATTTGGATGCCATATTCTTAACCATTTCTTTTATTTGTTCAGGTGGACCGTACAAAGAGCAAGGGTCTAAATTGCCTTGTAAAGTTATATTATTGCCAACAATTTCCCTAGCTTCAACGGGGTCGATTGTCCAATCCAAGCCAATAACGTCATAGTCAAAAGTAGATAATTGTTTCATGGCATAGTGACCTCCTTTCGCAAATACCACCATTGGTACACTATTACCCTTCAACTCATTTTTAACACGAGAGCAAATGGCTGACAAATATGGACCACTAAATCTAAAATAAAAAGTTTTACATTGCAATTTGTTTCAATTATATATTTTTTTTTTCTATTTTATTATTTTGAATAGGTACCTGTCGAACAGTTCAGAATTTAAGTATTCCGCATTTGATTCAAACACTTGCAACATTTGAGCACCAGCATTCACCTGCTCTATTAAATATTTCACTATAATGTCTGTAAGGATTTGTAATAATTTTTTGCTTTCTTCTGGATATTTGTACAACCATTTTTTGGCCTTTGACATAGTTTTGGAGCCACCTCCTTCTATCATATAACACATGAGTGTCCATGGAGCACCAGTAAACCCAATAAGAGGTACCTAAAACACAATACCATTCATTAAGAGTATGTTGTACCCACATGTATTGTTTCTAGTCTTACTAATATATATCAAACTAACATTTATATATTTTGACAGTTCCAATTTGGTGTTTGGGTATTCCCAACTTAAATATTAAAGTGAATTTGACCTATTACCATACTCGAAGAAACGAACATTATGTGATGGGTTCTGGTGTAGGTTTTTCACAATATTTGGATAATAAGTGGAAAATATTTAATATTTATGTTTCAAAATGCTCATAACTTGCTTAACGATTAAATATTGTAAAAACCTACGCTATAACATAGATATTTTTTTTTTACTTTTAAATCATAGTTAACAACTATGATAGCTATATATATACTAAATATAGCTAACAACACAAAATTGGAATGGCCGAACTCAATTTCATTAGTTATTTTTCAGTAAAACTAAATTTATTGACTCAGTCTATACAAACATTAATCATAGATTAATCGAAGAGGTTTCCAACACTTTTTGGCATCTTTAATGTCAACGAGATAATAATATGTTCTACAATTTACCTGGCCATTTAATCGATGTCTAGTCAATGTTATAGCTTCAAATACATATCCTAATTCTTGTTTAACATCGATTGATTGGTTTAGTCTGTCTAAATCTATAGGTTCCTTGAGAGGATCTGGAATTACAGGTCCAACACTAGGTTGCATTTCAACAATCATGCCTAATGCCTGAACAATCACCAGGATATCGCTGAAAATGATGGAAGCATCGAGGTCGTATCTCTGAATTGGTTGCAGAGTGACTTCACATGCGAGCTCCGGTGTTCGGCATATAGTGAAAAAATCGTAACGCGATCGCAGTTCTCTGAACTCTGGTAAATATCGACCAGCCTGTCGCATTACCCATACAGGAATACGATCGACTTCTTCGCCTCTAGCTGCTCGCAGAATACGATCATTTTTGAGTGCAGGGAAATTCATATTGTTAAAAAAATTATAAATCGTTAAGAAAATA
Source organism: Macrosiphum rosae (assembly GCA_016617965.1). Classification (NCBI taxonomy): domain Eukaryota; kingdom Metazoa; phylum Arthropoda; class Insecta; order Hemiptera; family Aphididae; genus Macrosiphum; species Macrosiphum rosae. Next base: position 29,044 of record WHPZ01588738.1, read on the forward strand.
ATTAAAATGTACAAGTAACTAAAAACAACATGTGGAGTGTTTTGTTTTATATTATAGCAAATGAGTAATAAATGCCTGCTAATGATTAATTAATTACAAAATTAACTATTCAGTCAGCACACAGTACACAGGTTACAGGTACACTTATCTATGCAGTACACCCGGTGGTCAGTTGTAGACTAATTGTAGTCACGAGCAATCACCATAAAAAATAAAGAAAGTCCAAGGGCAATGACTTATCTTTTAGTGATAACAAGAAATGATACACGTATAATCTACAATTGATACGTACGTGATAAAAAATTATAATTCATTTTAATACAATAAAATTAATATACTACCTATATAAACTTATAGTATCTACTAATATGGGTAATATTTTTAGAATCTGAGCGGAGCGATTAATGTATTGATTTCACAATGATGTGTGTTTTCTTTTTGATTTATTTATTCATTTTTTTTTTTGTGTCTGTCATCACCGTTTGGAGCAGTCAAATTGCTTCGGTTTTCTCCATTTGTTCTAATAGGAAAGTTAATCTAGTTAGTACATTGGGGAGTCAAAAACTCGAGAGTATAAAAAATTCCCAACAGTTTTCAAAAGCTCAGGGAAAAATCGATTTTGGTTTTTGTTGTAACTCTAAAACAAATGACCGTATATAGGTACATAAAATGTTCACTGGTTGTTTATATTAACAGTTTATATAGGTACCTACACGATAACATTTTCAAAATATTTTCATTTGTTTTAAACGGTTTACGGTAATTTTCAGTTTCAAACATTTTAGTTTTATTTTCTATGAATGTCAATAATATTTTATTTGTTTCATAAATAAGCTTGAAAATTTAATACAAGGCTCCTAAAATAATAATATATTGTTACAATGACAGTTGAAAATATTAAAAATCCAGTCACAATTTTTTTTTATACTCATTTAAAGTTCAAATCTTGTAAAAATCACGAACTTTTTAGAATTTATTTTGAGTTAGAAATTCATAAAAAATTTTCTTGAAAATGCAACACAAGATTCCTCATAAGTTTGTCTACCTTTATCAAATAAACAAATTTCTACAAAAATGAAGAAAGTCAAATTAAATTTTTATGAGCGTTCATATTTTTACAACATTGAACATTTACTCGATTCTTCAAGTAGCGATTTTCTTGTTTTGTTATAATTCATAAAGTCGGAATTACTGTAGATACATGAAAATTTCACTGAATATTTATATTTTAATTTTCTATACAGCATTACAGCATAACATTTTGAAAATATTTTGACTCATTTTGAGCTATAAACGGACATTTTCGTTGAGTTACACTAAAAAATTGGTTTTACGTAAAAATTCCCATAAAAATTTATCCTTAACATTCTTTTTTTGTTTTTCCCGACGCATTTCAAAACTACCTACTGTGGATTTTCAATTTTGACCTTTCTAAAGCATATGATCTAGATTCACTTTCCAATTATAAGTAGCTTATAATATACACGAAGCATTTAATTCACTACCAAAAGTTGATGACGGACAGAAAAAAACACATTGTAGAGAAAATATTGTACCACAGCAAAATACCAATGTCGGGTAATGCACCTCGGACCAAAATATTTTGTTGAAATCTCTACCACCTCGTTATCAAAATCGGGAAATCTGTCACAGCCCACTTTTTTTTAGTCCTCAACAGCCTTATCAGTTATCTTAGATATAAATTATTTTAAATATATTTTATTTTTTGATACTTGTCACTTGATAGTAAATACATATTATTAAATAAAGGTAGGTAATTCAGTAATAATTATTGTGAATTTATGATGGCCACCAAACATTTTATGAAAAAAAAAGTAAACGTTAATGGAGTATATTATTATCGTCAAAAGAATGTGATCGAAAATATTAAGGTGTGTGTTCCACAATGTTTATCTCATTCTAAATACATTAGTCTGTTTAGGCATAGAATACATTAATATTTAGGTAGGTACCTACATAATGTTCATTTTTACGTATTATATTTAGGTATTTGATATAGACTGATTCCTATGGACGTAAAAAAACACAGCCACGAGGAAACGAGATTGCTTCTCTAGACAATAATAATATAGAATGTCAGAATCTGAGTATAGAAAATTTTTGCACATTTAAATACTGTTTTTGATGGCTAAAAGCAGTAGCGTCATTTGGGGGGTGGCAACTGGGGCGTTTGCCCCAGTCTAGTATTTACATCAACCTTAAGTCGGCACATTTACCCCCCCCCCCACCATCCTTAACCGCTATGGCACTGTGCTATGAGAATCTGAGTGAAAAAAATGTTAAGTCGTATAAGCAGGGAAAAGTTGCCCTAGTCTAATAAAAACTGAAATGACGCCACTGGCTAAAAGGAACTGAGAAATTATAAAGTAAATAATATTTATATACCCAATATCATGACAAATTAGTCTAATCTAATTTGTCATGACTAATATTATGTATTGTAATTTAAATTTTTGATTATATAATTATAATTTATAATATATATTTCATTGAATACCTGAATAAATTATCTATAATATTACTATTGTTTTATGCATTGGTTTCATTGTTTTGATGTAGGCATAAGAACACAGAAGTCATCTTCGAAGAAGAAAAATCAATGGTTGTTCACTTACTATCATAAATCCATACCATCCAAAAATTGTAAGTTTTATTGTTTAAATTATATAAAAACAACATCATAGGCAGCCTTTTTAAGTATGTTTATGCTACACAGACTTTTAATGTCCAATTTAATAAATATGTTGCTAAGAATTCCAATATATGTTGTTATTATGCGTTATGTCTTGATTACTATATTATAGTTATTTTTTTTTTTTAAGTTTACTCATTATATTAATTATTATTTAACTAAGGTAGACTACAGTCCTAACATAATAATATGCCATTAATTAAATTCTGATTTCTGTTGTAGGTATATAGATACCGACCAAAAATATTTTTATCTTTTACAATATGTATTTATGCCACTGTTTTTACTATTATAAAATAATATTGTTATCTAAAATACATATAAATGTAGAGTTCTTGGTTTATGATACAAAGGACATTTATAATGATCTCTAGTTTTAACTTATATAATTATAAGAAAAAAATTATGATAATATGGCTATGGTTTATGAGAATATTATATTATATAATACTAAATATTATTATAACCTTTAAAACTCCATACAATTGTTTTTGATAATGTTATTTTTCAGTCATAAATTGCTATTAAATATAATAGTAATGCACAAAATAAATTAATAATTAGGTTCAAAAGAAATAATATGTAATTAAACATTAATGTTTTGGTATTTTTAAATTTCTCATTTGTTTAATAGGAAGCAGTTAAATGTGAAGTTAAGGAACATATCAGAATACAGAATATTATTCAAGGAATTCCATTACTAAACTATGGAGGATCAGTAGCACTCAGAGTTAACTAAATATTATAAATACTGGTTATTATCATTATTATTCAAAATAATTGAATGTCCTTATGCATAGTCAATCCATGTGACATATAAATTGACTATGCATACAGCCATACAGGCATAAAAATGTTCATTCAATTGTAAATTGTATGTAACTCTAAACCTAAGCTAACTACACACAATTTTCTATTGTTAGCCAGAGCCGTGTAAAGTGGGTAACAAATGTGCCAAGTATCCCTGGGTGGCAAACATTTTAAAAGGCGGCAAATGTTTAAATATCTAGTTTTAATAGGGGTGCCAAATATTATTGCCTTAGGGTTCCAATGAATGTTAACACTGCACTTTTGTGAGCTTTAATATTATTGTGATTAGTGAATTTTAAGGTAAGAATATTATTTAGGGTCCCTAACATAGACCTATAAACTAGTTTATGTCACAACCCAAGTTTATTTTATATTCCAAGTTGTAAAACAAATTATGGTAAAATTTTATTTTTCTAAAGAGATTTTATAATCGTAAAAACTCCACTATCTTGAATTTGTGTTTTATTCCACAGTGTATTTAAATCTAAAATGTTTTTATTAATTAAAAATAATTTATGATTTTTATTTTATCATTATTAAAGTTTTTTTTTATATTGTTTTGTACTAATTTACTATTTCCATAATATGTTTTAGATTTAGATTTATAAACTAGCCTAAATACTATAATTTTTTATATATATTATATATTTGTATGTAGGTACCTACTTTGTTAAAAAGGTTATGATTAATAAATGTTAATAAATATTACAAATAAACAAATAATAATTTCAAGATGTTTTATACCTAGTTCATAACAAAATATTTTAGAACTTAAATAATATCAAAAATAGGTAATGAAAAGAAATTAGAATCTTTTTATATGTTTTTATTAATAATAATTTAATTTAATTAACAGTTTTAATAACTGTGGTAACTTAAAAACAATATTTCAAATAAAAAGAACTATATTTTTATATTTTAATGAAAAGTTTAATGTAAAAATACCATTTAGGCACATAATAGCCAATAGGTAATGAAATATGTTTATAATATAAATTGTTTGGTTTTGTATAATTGTCCGTCCAAAGTCTGGAATTCAATATTATATTCATAAATAAAACTAACCATCGGATAAACAAAATATCTACCTACTTAAAAATAATAAACATAGACTAAATTAGTAAATTACTACCACCTTTTTGTTTTAAGTGTTATGGGTGGATCGTGGATTGACTATCTTTTTTAACTGTACATATATTTGAAAATTAAATAAAATACTAATAAACTTTACTTTATAGTTTATACCTAATTTAAAATTGCCGGACCTAGATAGATAGACCTATTTAGATTAAGAGTGGTGAATGTATTGATTTTACAATGATGTGTTTTTTTTGTGTCCAATGCAAAAAAGGTTTTTATATGCATCATCAAATTTTGAAAATATTTTTTATTTGATTCTTTTTGAGCTATTTATAGGCATAAGACATTTTCTTAAATTATTCTCAATAAATAATTTTTCGGTCTGTTAAAATACTTGAAACTGTAATATAAGGTTCCTCATAAGTGTATATTTGAATAAAAAAAAATTAGCCTAAATTCCCAGTTATTTTTTATGAGTTTCTGATTTTGATAAAATTCGTTAAAATCATGACAATTTACAAATTAATTTGAGTTAAAATATATTTTTTTTTATATCTAAGATTTGAAAATTTTTGTTAAGTTTTTATACTTTAAAAAAAAAGTTTACCAGTTAAATTAATTGTTTACGAGCGTTTGAAGTTAAAATTTTTCCGACAATGGATATTCACCCATTAACTAAGGATTTATTATTTAGTGTTTATGTTTATTCGATAGTTTCCAATATTCCTATTTTCTAAGTATTGTTACACTTCTCGAATTATTTAGTCTTTAGAGGCATATCAATTGTTCAAATTTTTCAAATTTAATATAATATCCATTACAGTGACCCAGATCGACATCTAATGTACCTAGAGCAGAGTGGTACCCACTTGCCCACCTATTTTTTTTATACTTGTTCACCTTTATGGTCAACAATATGGTATTTACATTTTACAGATTACACATAATCTATTTTTTGTATTTACTTAAACATTTTCTGGGTAAAATGGTCCAAATAAACTGTCCTCAGCAATGTTGATTAAAATCAAAAATAGGATAAATATGCAGATGAAATAGATATACACATATACGATATACATAACTATAAAAATTAATTTACAACATTGGTTTATATTCAAAATAATAAACAACTAATATGAATTTTTTTTAAAGGTCAGATAATTACAGTTATCTATAAAAAAAATGTCTTTTTGATAGAAAGTTGGATCAAGTTGATACTTTTGGGAGGTTAACAATACTCCAGTAGGTATTCAATGCAATGGAATGGTATTTTAATACAGTGAAACTTCCATATTATGAAGTCTCATGAGCAACAAAAAATTTGTATATACCTACCTATTATAGAGAATTTATTTAAATATAATTAAATACATTTGGTCCTAACTTAGTTTGGGTTTCAAAAATAATACTTTAAACAATAAATGTTGTTAAATGAAAGTTCGTTAGCTATATGAAAGTTTTAAAAAATATATTCAAATATTTGAATGCCAATATATCTACCTACTCATTTACCTTATAACAGTTACAACACTGTCAGTATATTTTAGTAACGATGTAACGATTTTACTCAAGGATGGTGTAGCTGAGTAGCTCTATTAGTGAAATACTGTATTACTGTTTACAATCAGTTTAGTATTTACTGAGATATCGCCCTATGTATAAACTATAAAGTTCTATAAACAAATTTTCGTCGTCCGTCGCATCATTAATCCTCCAGGTAAAAAATTTAGTTGGTCGTTACTCGTTCGCGCATTGCGTGTATTAACAATTTAATGGTAATTTATGTCTATACAGGCATTAGTTTTAGTGCGGTGATATGAACGGGTATGATAGTGATGCCTAAATCTATAACATACCTAATACTTCATCGAATCTTTATCAATTTAGTAGTGTGTTTTCAATTGGATTTTAAATGTTTATTAATTATTATTAAAACACTAGGTACCTGATACTTACTGAATATCCCGGATTCGTCCCGCGACCTTATATGTATCTTATTCTGTGGCAAATCCTATATAGTAGGGTAACATGGGGCTAGAGAGTAGACGAGGTAAGATGGAAGAGAGACACAGCGTTATTCCTCCATAATTATTAACACTTTCAACGCCGGCGACGTTTTTTTTTTTTTATAGATTATGGCATTGGAAATTACTTTAAATTTTAAATTTTCACCTCCCAAATGCACCAACGATATTCACTTTCCAATCGAACAAGATACTGAAGTTGAAAATCGAAGCATTATTTCGACTACTTATCGTGTACACAGACACGAATAAAATAAAAAAACACACATTATTGTAAAATCGATACATTCATCGTTCCACTCAGAATCTAAAATTATTGTAAATTGTTTATAGGTAATACTGACATAAAACAATATTTGAAAGAAAAAACCACTTTAAACGAATATAGGTAATGTTTGTTTTTTTTTTTTTACAATTTGCTCTCATGTGTTGACTCCTCATTACAAACGTGGAATTTGTGCATTCATCAGAACTAATTTTGTGTTTTGAGATTTAATAAGAGTAAACTAACCTATTACCCAACATTGACATGCTCATCGACACCGACAGCATTTTGTAATACCTATTATAGTATAATTATTATTATAACGTTATTAGTTATTACCTGCAGCCATTAATCATTATGTACAAGTTAACTCAAGAGTTCGACAATAGTTCAGACGAGATTCGAACTTAACAATCAGTTCAGTCAGAGAGACCGACAGGACCTGTGCCGCTTTAACAAGCGTTTTTTTTTCGCGAATCACTTGAGAGTGCACACTGCAGTTGTATACTCACGATTTTTCAACAAATTCTTGAGAGCACACTGCCTGTATAATATTATGGAGTACCTATATTGTATAATATTATACTGTATGGGCTATGGGAACACCACTGAATCCAACAACGCAGAATTGGTTCTCTAAACGCAAATTTACTAAATTATGTTGTATAGGTACATCGGATATTTTATGTCATACCAAAACACATAATATACACACAGCAATATTGATAAAAATATTTTACTTATTTTTTCTATATTTTTTTTTATTTAGGTAATTGTAATAATTGATAATAGCGCACCCAAATTATTATTATTATTATTATTAATTACCTATGTTTATTGTTCATTCAATAATACAATTTTGATTTCATATATATTACGGTTTGTCAATGTACGTACCAGCTAAGTTCTAAGATAATATTATTAATTCACTGAACGGGTGGTGTTAATTCAACTGACATTTAAACTAGTTAACACATATTATTATAACTGATTTTTGTTTCCAAGCTACGCAACATAATATTGTAGTCACCCCTCTTAGATTAAATGTATTGACCAAACATAATATAGAAATAGAAATCATAATACCTAACCGCTTATTCTTTATTCATTGTATATTACAATACGGTTACAATATAATCATTATTTGCTGTTAAAAGTGAGTTAAAATATTTTTTTAAAACATTACAAAGGGTTAATTTATTATATTCGTATAGTAGCTCATATAATAATTTTATGATATTAAGTATTGAATAATCCCAAGCATTATAATGCCTTTTAAATTGCCAATGATACCAGGATTTCAAACTTGTAACAAAGTAAATAATTTTATATATTACAATAAAATGTCATTTTTTACAAACATATTGAATTTAATACAATTCAATTATAAATACAAGGAAATTAAAATGAGGTATCCGAAGACGCCTGATTTTGATATCATGAGCGGTGTACATATTGTCAGATCATTACACGTCAAAAATGAAAACAAATGTAATTCCGCCTTCAATTCCACTACAGATCTCGAAGAAGCCAAAAAGCCTACCTGGCTAGTATTTGATAAACAGGTAAATAAACCGTAGACGAGGTACTTATAAATGTTGGTGTACAAAATTTGTACAATTACATATTTGGTTAGAAGTTATTAGTATTTAGTTACCATCATTTTAAGCGGAGTCGAACAAATAAAATATATAAATACGTTAACATTAAAAATATTAATCAGGACTTGATTTCATTCCAGAACCTAACATTCGATGCATATTTCAAAAGTACGGTGAATGAAAGCTTTGGCTGTACCTATAATTTAAGAAAATGCAAAATAATTTATTTTCTTGAAGATAATACAATTAAGGTAGTTGAACCCGTCGTTATCAACAGTGGTTTACCACAAGGTAAATTCTTTTTATTAGTATTGAAATATTTTGATTACCTACGCGAGTAATCAGGTGTAAATTGTATAAATTAATGTAAAATATATTATGACTTGTGAGTTATAAAATTCAAAACAAATAATATTAAGTTAACTTAATATAGATAAAATTCGATTTTACGTACCTACAAATTAAAATGTAAATAGATTTTCGTTTGATTTTCTTCTATCGATTTTTATTAGTATAACAATGACTGTAAAACTTAATAAATTAGTAATTACACATACTGACTACTGACAGTACTTACCTACAATCTACATAGGTACTTACTTTATTTTACAATTAAGCAACTATATTACTATTTACTAATAACTTACAAACTAATTGTTCAAATAGCTAAATTACTTAATAATGTATTGATTTCTTAAAATAACAGGAATATATTATAACGATAACATTTTAATATTATTTATTATTCATTAATTTAATGGAAAAAATACTAGTAGGTACTAGGTAGGCACCTTTCTATTAATTACTAATTAGTAATGCGTTAAATACTTAAATATGATATCGGTGAAATATTTCCATTTGCCAAGGTCGTCGAGAGAAGAAAATATAATATAATGCCAATAATCATTATATTATGGTATATATTTTTATGTTTTTTGAACACTTAGCAACATAAGCGCTAAGAAGTGATTTAAGCCACAGGAGCTTAGTTCCATTTGTTAGCTGTTAAGTGTGTATTTAAAATGCATTTATGCCAAATAATTATGTTGATTATAAATTCTGTGAGAACTAAAAAGCAACAAAGATATTGGATTTATAATTTTGTTTTGTTAATTATTATTGAACTTAGTATTTACTAGGTATATAATGTATGCTTTTTCGGGTAGGTACCTAGTATACAGTAAAAGCATTAAAAGATGTTCATGTAACACCCTTGACAATTGAGTAGGTATACCTTTATTATTATTTTTATAATACTATATTAGAGAGGCCATTTTTTGATTTTATGAATAACTATATATTTACTAAGATAAAGGATAACTACTAGGTAAACGTTTGTAAATCGAGTTTGTGTCAGGATATTTTACCGAATGTAATAACTAATAAGTAACAGTTGTAATTATTATTTTAAATTTAATATTATGACACACTTTCATTAGCCAGCTGTATACTTAGGCGTCTTCTATATGCACCGAATTGAGCGAAGTATACGATACGAATGCCAGATACCTAAAGTGGGTCTGTAGTTCAGTATATATTATTATTTATGATATTTATAACATTTAAATAGCTGTAAAACAAGTGTAGCAGATAATCGAGTTGAGAATTAATAGAGAATTCAAATGATTCAAATTTCAAACAAATATAATATGTCCAATATTATTGTTGGATGATTTTTAATAATTAGGTACTTACTTTATAATTTATACATTTATAAATATTTTGATCTATTAAATTATGATTTCTACGCATACAATATTATCTCTTACTCATGGTTTATAATTTACGCAATAATAATAAATAATAATAAATAAACTAATAAACTAATTACAAGTTAATATCAAAACATTTAAGTTGTAATGATGTATTGATTATAGCCAAGTAGGTATAGTAAAGTTAATTTTTGTAATCACCTGCCAGATATTATTTATTCCGTTAGGTATTCGACTGTAATAATATTATGTCCATTGTCCATATTATTTGTTATCTAAATAACTGTATACATTTTTTTGTTAATTAACTAGGATGTTTAATAAAACGACATAAAATTCCGTTATCAAATAACAATAACGACTACTATCAACTATTAGACTTCAATGTCGGAATTACTGTGGAGTTTTATGGGAAACAGTTTAAGATAATTGGCGTCGATAGTTTCACAAGAGATTTTTTGAAAAAAGCAGGCGTTGATGTACCCGAAAATATGTCAATGCCCGTTGACCCATATTTTATTAGAAGAGAAAAAGTAACACTAATATTCTTTAATATACAAAACCATAATTATAACTGTTTGATAATATGATTATTAGTTATTTTTTATACTTCTAATGATGTACTGTATTACAAATAATGAATAGACGCCAAAAAAAAAACATCCAACGAGCAAAGTAATGGTACCCACCTACAAACAAACTCAAGGATTCGAAGGCATTTTAAATTTCAAAGGTTTTTGGGACGATCGTTACAATGTTGATGGCGATTTACATATTTTGGAAGTTCGATACTTTTTAGCGGACGATACAATGCAGATTGTTGAACATAATTCAGATGGTGGTTTAAAGACATTTCTCAAAAGACAAAAACTTCCAAAAGTATTACATCATAATAAAACACTATATAAATGTATGCTAAGTTATTATGATGCAAGGGTTTGTTTTAGGATCGAATTTATGTAAAACCTCCGGGTTTTAGTGAACAAAATGATTTATTGAATGTTTTGGCCATAAATTCGATGAACCAATGGTATGCTTTTGATCCTTTGGGAAATTTGGGTGATTCTCAAGATTGTTATTATCATTGGTCGAATCTACATGTGGGAGCTGAAATTGACGTTTATAGCCGAAAAATAGTCTTGTCTAGTTGTGACGAGTATACCAAGCAATATTATTCAGATTATGGTTTGAGTAGGTTATAAAAATGTACTTTTGAACAAATATTTTCGTATTTTTGTATTATTTTTATCGGTGCAATATTATGTTGTTATGTTGGACTTTTATATCTAACAATATAATTATGTATATATATAACGATAATATAATACGACGTAATTATGAAAATGGACTGTCACCTTCCTCCAGAAACTGTAATAACGAGATGGGGAACATGGTTAGAAGCTGCATTGTTTTACTCTGAACATTTCAGTAAATTTAAAGAATAGGTATCTAATATAGAAGATGACGTCCAATCTGTCAAAAAAGTAAAATCCATTTTGAGTACAACATCAATTATATCTGATTTAACATTTATTCGATCACATGTACCTTGTACCTATTACAATATTTTAAAAGTATACAACAATTCAATAAATGGAAATAACTTAGATTTAAAAGAAGATCCTGCTATTATAAGCTTCTACAACCAATGCCCGATAACAAGGGTTGACGTAGAACGTGTGTTTTCGGAGTTAAAACACATATTAAGTGACAGAAGACATAATTATAAAGAAAAAACTTGGAAATGTACATGATTATAAATTATAATCAATTATTACAAAGTCAGTTATATACATATTGTCAGTTTATTATTATTTTATTAATAAATAGTAATAAATATAATTAGTAATAAATAATAATATAAAAAAAATAGTATTAAAATTAAAATTTGAAGTACCTATAAAGAAAATTTCGTTTTTGCACGTTTTTGCATATTTTAACATTTTAATTGCACATTTTAGATTCTGAGTGGAACGATGAATGTATTGATTTTACAATGATGTGTGTTTTTTTATTTTTTTTTTATTTTTTTTGTGTCTGTGTACACGGTAAGTAGTCGAAATAATGCTTCGATTTTCAACTTCAGTATCTTGTTCGATTGGAAAGTGAATATCGTTGGTGAATTGGGGAGGTCAAAATTTAAATTTCATAGTAGTT
>WHPZ01588742.1:6816-21301 GCA_016617965.1 Macrosiphum rosae
GCTCTGCTGTACAGTAGGTTACAAGTGGGTCACTGTAATGGATGGTGTTAAATTTGAATTCAATGATATAATATCATTGTATAAGAAAAACGATTCTGAGAGAAAACGGTCAGTCAGCCTACGATATTACAAAGTATACTTAATGATATTATTGTGAATAAAGTAATTTATATACAACCTATTTACGTGGAACCTTGTTTTAAATTTAAAAAAGTTGAACATTTTATAAATTTTTAACTACAGAATAATTATTCAATTTTAAATTTGATAAATTTTGCAAAATTCGATCTTTAAATGCTTATAAAAAAAAAATTGTGGCTATTTATTTTTTATTTTTTTTCCACTGCTATTGTAACAATATATCAGGAGCCTTGCATTAAATGTTCAAGATTTTTTACTCAACATATAACATTTTATTGATATTTATAGAAAAAAAAACTAAAAAAATTTAAAACTGACAATGTCCGAAAACAGCTCAAAAAGAGTCAAACTATTTTCAAAATTGTATTGTGTATAGGAAATGCTAATATAACCGTTCAGTGAAATTTTCAAGTATCTAAAGTCATTCGTTTTTGAATAACAATAAAATAAGAAAATCACTTTATAAGAAATCGAGTAAATATCCAATATCGTAAAAATATGAAATTCACGCTCATAAAAATTTAATTTGAGTTTCTTGTAGACATTTTTTTTTTGATAAAGGTTGAAAAATTTATGAGGAATCTTGTATTACATTTTAAAATCTTAGATTTTAAAAAAAAATTTTTATGAAATTTTTTAAGAATTTCTAACTCGAAGTAATTTGCAAATTTTCGTAATTTTTACGTATTTTGTCAATATTTGAACTTTTAATGATTATAAAAAAAAACCGTGACTATGGATTTTTAATTTTTTTATCTGCCTTTGAAACAATATATTAGTAGATTTCTATAACATTTTTAAGCTTTTGTACAAAACAAATAACATTTTATTGATATTTATAGGAAAAAAATTTAAAAAAATAGAAACTGAAAATGTCCGTAAAGAGTTCAAAATATTTGGAAAATGTTATGGTGTATGGAAAATGCTAATATAAACATTCAGTCAAAATTTCATGTAATTACAGTCATTTGTTTAAGAGTTGCACCAAAAAATAAAATCAGTTTTTTCGAAAACATATTTTGCATACAAATTCCCGTTTTTGATTAATTTTTCTTTTGTTTCCATGGAGCTTTTGAAAACTACTATAAAAATTTTACTTTTGACCCCCAAAGTACCAACTAGATTCAATTTCCTTTCAGAAAAGATACTATTGAAGAAAATCCAAGCACTTTTACTATCCTAAAAGGTGATAATAGACACACAAAAAAAATAAAAAGACACATTATTGTAAAATCAATACATTCATCGTTCCACTCAGAATCTAAAATGAAGGAAAAACGAAATTCTTTTTACGCAAAACCAAATTTTGACAAAATCGATTTTGTAGTAACTCAAAAAAGTCTAATTGTAGATAATTTAAATTTTCCCCAAATGTTTAAGTTAAAATTTTCCGTGCATGATAATTTAAAAAACATTTCAACCCTTCTTGAGCTACCTATTTATAGCTATGAGAATTTTTCGATTTTTTTTTAGTTTTTTTTTTTTTTTTAAATTATTGTCGATTAATAGGTTTTTGCTCATTCAAAAATTTGAAAATTTAATAAATATAATTCCTCAGTTGTATCCACATAAGATGTTGGTATAACAATAATTAAAAAATATCGAAATATTTTTTAGATTCTGAGCGGAGGGATGAATGTATTGATTTTAGTATGAATTGTGTTTTTCACTGTTTATGGCAGTATATTTGCTTCGATTTTCTTCAAAAATATCTTGTTCGATGGGAAAGTGAATAAAGTTGTTGCATTCGAAAGGTCAAAATTAAAAATTTTCAATAGTTTTCAAAAGCGCTGGGAAAACGGTAATTTTTATGCAAAATCGGTTTTCGACAAATTCAATTTAGGTTTTTGGTGTAACTCTGAAACAAATAACTGTTAATACATGAAAATAATTTTTGTATTCACGATAAAATTTTCAAAATATTTGTTCTTTTTTGAGCGGTTTACAGACAATTTCTGTTTTCAATTTTCTTTGTTTTTTTTTCCATAAATGTCAATTAAATTTTATTCGTTTGGTCAAAAAGCTTGACAATTTAATACAGTCAAAACAAGGCTTCTAATATATTGTTACAATGGTTAGTTTCAATGAGAGTTGAAAAATATTAAAATATATTGTCACTTTTTTTTTATAAGCATTTAAAGTTCAAATCTTGACCAAATACGGAAAAATCACGAAAATTAGCAAATTATTTTGAGTAAGAATTTATAAAATTTTTTCCTTTTATATCTGAGATTTGAAAATATAATACAAGATTCCTATAAAGTTTATCTACCTTTATCAAAAAAAAAAAAAGTCTATAAGAAAGTCAAATTAAATTGTTATGAGTGTTTGAAGTTTATATTTTTACAATATTGGACGAATACTAACTAACTGGATTTCTCAAGTTGCGATTTTATTATTTTACTGTAATTCAAAAATGAATAACTGTAGATACTTTAAATTTACACCTTAATATGTTTATTTTATCAATTCCTAACTATAGATTATATTTTCAAAATATTTCAACTCATTTTGAGCTGTTTACGTATATTTTCAATTTTTTTAGTTTTTTTTTCTATAAATTTCAACAAAATGTATTTGTAGGGTAAAAAAGCGTGGAAAGTTAATACAAGGTTCCTGATATTTCGTTACAATAGTAACTTGGATAATTTAGACATTTTTCAACTTTTATAGCTAATTTAAAACAAAATTCCACGTAAATAAGTAAATAAATTACTTTATTCACAACAATATCATCAAATATACTAAGTTATATAATATCATAATATGCTGATGTACACTAATATTAAAATATCATTGAATTCAAATTTAAAACCATCCATTACAGTGAACCACATGGAACCTGCTGTACAGCAGAACGACATCCACTTGCCCACCTTTTTATAATCGAAATTACAAAAATGTGCAAATTATTTTGTATTCAAACATTTATAAAATGTTCAATATTCAAACTTAAGATTCAAAATTTGAATTCAACGGCCCTAATATATTGTTATTACCGGAATAAAAGAAAATCGAGCGTTATTCCACAAAGATTTTTTATGAACGTCTGAATTTAATTTAAAATCGTAATGAAATTAAATATTTACCCGTAAAATAACGATTTCTCATCAAATGATTTTATTATTTTTTTGTAATTCGAAAACGAATATCCATATGGGTACGTAGATATTTACTTAGCTATCTCTTGAAATTTTCACCAAATGTGTATATTATCATTTTCAATGCATGATATTATTTTCGAATTATTTTTTAGCTATTTATAGGCACGTGTTTTAAAAAAATCTATAGGGGTTGATCTAGGATTATTTTATGAGGGGTGCTACGACTATTATTAAAAGTAGAAAAATTGTAGTTGCTTATTGACTTGACTATTGTTTTGATAATAATTTTAAAATTTCGTTAAAGTAGTAGTAATAAGAATAAAGAGTTTTTAAAGTTTGAACGTACAAATGATTAGTGTCCAGCATTTATATTAAAAAAATGTCGGACACCCGAAATTTTTTTCTTTTACGCGTTGCTATCGTGGATCATAATAAATCCTGGAATGCTGTCTAGATGTTTGTATTTTTGTTTTTTAAATAAATTAACATTTTTCACTATGCATTAAAAAAAAAATAATCTCATTTTGTAATATCTGTGTTAGATAAAGGGATATTTCAGTGGTTAATAAATAACTCGTGTTATGAACCTTGTTTTATCATGCATTCGAATTTAATAATCAATAATATTATCATCTAATTAAAATTAAGTACCTATTTAATTATATTTCTTTATTTATTGCAGGAGATAACATGAACGTGTTCCTAAACGAGAATTGGCGTGAACTTTTAAACGAACTGCAACCGGCTATCGAAGAGGTTTTTGGCAAGGCCTTCGGACAAATTGCTCAAAGCTTTTTATCCCGTTTTCCGGAAGATCAAATAATCCTAGAATGAATTTAGATATTGTTAGTGTGTTTTTTTTTATCATTTTTTAAGGTAAATATGTTTGACTGTATGCAATGAATGATGAGTGTAGTACGTTTTATAAATATTATTTTGGTAAATATGATAAATTTTTATTGTACAGTTTATCATCGATATACAACGAGATATTGATTGATAAACATTAAAATGTATACATTTTGAGATATTATGTATTTATATCAAATGTTACCACTGGAGGTATTAATTTATATTTAATTATTTACAATAAAGTTATATAAAAAATATGTTATTGCTTGGAGATTTATTTTATGCAAATTTGTCCATTATTTTAGATAGTAATTTATATAATATATGCAATTTATACTAACAATTAATTTATAATAAAAATGCAAAAAAACTAATTAATATTTTAGAATAATTGTAACTAATTTAACTAGTATTGAAATTTAAATATTTTTTACAAAAATTATTGCAATCAAAAATAATTTGGCTGAAAAACCATTAGTTATTGTGTCTATACATCTATAGAAACAAACAATTCTACTAATAAGTAATAACCATTACGCTAGTTCATTATAAAGAAATATAAATAATAGAAAAATATACTATGATATAGGATACAACTATTGAAAGCAGTTTCAACTAGTCTATGAACATTTCAGATTATATTTTTTTTTTTATTTAATTTGTGTAATTAAAAATTTTCATCACGTTACCATTTACGATTTTTAGCGGGAATTCCAGGACTTTTTTTAAGGACTTATAGGTTTGTAACTAATGTATTTTTCTGGAAAATTAGACAGATAGTTTTTCATTTGAAATATAAATAATTTGAGTAGTTATATGTATGGAAAGCCATTAGTTCATTTTCTAAGCTCATTGTTAGTGAGTTTGGATATTATTAAATTTTGACGACATCGACTGAAGAATGAGCAGATTTTGAGCTTCTTCAAAGAATGCACAGCTGGCTGTTACTTAAAAAACAAAACGGTTTACTTACGTAAGCTAGATAAAAATAAAAATTAACTTTGTTCAGTAAAACGTTTGTTTCTAGAATAAACAGTAGAATAATCAAAATATAAATAATTATTAAATACCCATTTTTGATGGATTACTACTATTATTACTTATTTGTTTTATTTTTGATAATAGAAAATGCTAAAAATGTTTATTAATTTATATTATGTACAAATTTTAATTTATATTATTGTAATATTATGTTTAAATGTACCTATTCTTTTAAAAAATATCTATTTCAAATAGCCTTCATACATTCATAAAATAACAGAATACTCGTATAATATATTATTGGTTTGTGGAGTTTTATGAACAAAAATATAGAACTTTGAATGATTAAAAAAAAAAGTTAATACTGCATTCTATTAAGATTTGAGGTGCCATAAACCTCGCATGTGCGTTTGAAATAGTTAATGACATGTATCATATTATTATTATTTATCATCATGTTAAAAGTGTTCTTACATCTTGTCAAACTAGTTTTTTGACTAATATTTTTGTAGCATTCATATTCAGTAAACAGAATTACAGTAGGGATTGAAGGCTATATCAGCCGTTGGGGTTTAGAGGTGAACGGAATTATCACGTTTTTCTTTAATCGTCTACCTAATGTCTTTCCGTTGAAGCGACATAAGTATATATAAGCGGATTTCTAAAGAGCAACAGGATTCAGTTTCACTAAGTCAATCTTGCAATCTTGGAGATCACAATCATACAATATGAATGCTTTTATCGTAAAGTTTGTTTGTTGTCTTGTGTACATTTTCGTTGAAACCAGCCACGCTGCACCTTCAACAAAACTGCGTAAGTGAAAAATGTACAATACCTAAATAATTGTAACATAATATACAGTATAGGGTTTCAGTAATCTTCGGTGCTTAATTGTTTGATTTTAAGACTGGCTAAAATCGTGATTGCTGTTATATAATTTTAAAACTCTATTCTTCGTACGTGATAAATAATCACGTCGTTTTAAGAAGTATCAAGTTTGAATTTTCAATTTCTAAAGTATAATTGATAGGAGTCTCATTGAATAGGTATTTATTATTTTATAACTCTGATATGTTATTAAATTTTGAAATTATTTCATTTTAAAGTACAATCTTAAACATTTTCTAAACTTTTTGCAGTTTTAGTATAAGGACTGCCTTGATTTTAAGATGTCAGACAATGTTGTTATTAACATAATAAGACATTAATGTTATTAGCTTTTTGTATACTATTTATTCAGAAAATAAACAAATACATTATAATCCCTAAGAAATATTGTTAAATATTTAACTATTTTTATATGTTAATAGGCATGTCTATGTATATAAAGTTAGTTTTAGAAAACACTGGAAAAAATTAAAAGCTTATAACTAGTTGCAAAATTATATACTAAAATACTAAAATAACAATTTGGCAGTGTCATTTATGTTGAATTCCATACAGTCCAGCTCACATAATTTTTAATTTAATAATACATTTATTCAAATTCCGATTTTTTGGAATTTAAAAATACACTTAAAGATCATATTTTAAATTCACAATATGCAATAGAATGAAAGAAAAAAATTGTTTAATAGTATTAATTCATACTTTGATTAGAAGGTAACTTTTTTAATATACCTACAAAAAGGGGGTAACTTAATTTTTGGATTATTTAACAGTTTGGTATAAAGATTGTTTTATAATTTCTTCGTTAAATGTTAGAATTTGATTTTAATTCAAGTTATTCTCAGTTATTATAGTTTTGTGTCAATCAAAAAAATGAAATAATGTGCCACATAAAACACTAGAACATTTTAACTCAACAATATTTAAAAATATGTACTTTTACTCATATTATGACTTAATACATAAGGAGGTTAAAAGTTTTTTTTTGGTCCTTGATGTCATAACATAAGTACCAACGACTCACGAGTAATCTGGCTGTGACACTGTCTACCGGAAGACCATTTATTACTATTAGAGTGATGTCTCTGGACCGGTTCTATCAGTAATTTTACAATGTACATGTCAATAAATAAATATATATTCATGTACCTATATTAATTTGTTTATTATTATGGAACCAGTAACTATAATGCTTAGAGCGGCCTTCACGTTATAACATTATTCTGAATAATATACTAATATGTTTTTATAAGATAGTTTATAATCATCCATATACAATATATATCATGTTTATATAAATGTATTTAATTTATTAAAAAACATCAAATAACTTACATGGTCACTAGTTATGTCTACTATTAGTGCTATGCCACTATACAGTCTACAACAACTTTACTTAAATACTAAATAGAATAACACAAAACTATCGAAAGCATAGGTACTTGTTATACTATTACTGTACTTAATTGAAATAAACTATTTTATTTGTTAACAATAAAAATAATACTTGGATTAAAACTAGAACTTTACTTTATCATATCTTACTTTATACTATGAAGTTTATAATAAATAATAATATATCACTATGCACAATATTTTAAGTTAATAAATGAATAATTTTAGTATTTTACATCTTTATTATAGTTATTTTTTACACTAACACAAAAACTTTGAGATAATCGTATGGACTTTGCTTAAATAATAATCATACTATATTTACCTAAATCTATTATTTATTGTTTTCGTAATTTAATGTTTGCTCTTATAATATTATTGCTACTTAACTTTTGTTCAATTTGTTTTTAGCAAAAGGTTTTATACAATGCAAATTAAGTGATCCAGCTTTAAACGAATGTATCAGAGATGGGCTTCAACGGGCCACTCCATATTTGGCAAAAGGTAAAAACAATATGAAACAATTTAACTAATATTTTGTATTTTTTTTATCAAATAAAATTATATATTTTTTAAGGTGTTCCGAGTCTTGGATTACTCCCAACGGATCCATTGCGAGTCAATTCATTAGGAATAGATCAGGGTATAGGGGCTGTGAATGTGAAGTTTAGGGATCTAGATATTTTAAACATGAAATCAACGATAATCAAGGACTTGACGTAAATAATGTTGTTAGGAAATGTTTTGACAAATAAAATATTGATAAATTATTACAGATATGATCCAAAGAACTATACTTTGAATGTCGCTCTAGTAGTCCAAAAACCAATTGTGCTGGAAGGTCAATATGAAACAAATGGTAGAGTAATAATTTTGCCCATTAATGGCAATGGAACATGTAGATTTGCTTTAGGTAATTTAAAATTGTTGAACAATTTGGTGTATTATGGTTTTATAAATTCCATAAGTAAAATATATGACTAATAACACGATGTTTTTATTTTTAGACAATTACAAATCTTTTAGTATTATTAAAATGAAGCCAGTACTTAGAAATGGTAATACACATTTAGAAATTAAAAGTTTAGATTGGAAGTTTACTACTTCAAAAATGCATTTAAAAATGAATAACTTATTTAATGGAGACAAAATTCTAGGTGAGTATAATTATGGTTTATAGTTAATAATCTATGTTATCATAATATTATATTTCCTATATAAATATATTATTAATTAATATAGTTGATATTTTTAATATTTCCCATTCATTTTGACTCCAATATAATTTTATACCATTAAATTAAATTAATTTAACATGTACCTCCCTCCGAACAAAAGATTCTGTGAAGTTATAAATTAGTACCAATTATGTCCAATAGATTAGCTTATAAATTTAGTATTTAAATGAGATACCTATATCTGTTTTCTTCGGAATTTTATAAAGATTAATGCAATATTTAATGATTAAAAAAAGTATATCTTTTATATTTCCGTAGAACAGTGAAAATGTTGAAATTTAGATATTCAAATGCCTATTAATAAATATGTTGATTACTTTATAAAGTAAATATATCATGAGTGGAAATAGAACTAATTAGTTCTCAAATACCTAATATGATTGTAAATTAAATAATTATGTAAGGACCTAATAGACATCTATGGAATTTTTGATTGAACCAACAAATAATGCTAAACACTTCAAACCCTCGTCCGCAAGACAAATATACAATATGCAATTAAATTAAATTATTTATAGGTATTAGCTTATCATAAATTATCTTTAAAACAATTTTAAAAACTTTTTAAACCTAAAATCTTTGGTAGTTTGTCAAGTAGTTTTGAATACCAAAATCCATTCTTTATCATATCTGTTCAATACATTTTAATGTATTTTATTAATGCAAATTTTTATGATGTAGGTGACAACATGAACTTATTTTTAAATGAGAATTGGATGGAACTGTTAAAAGATATGCAGCCAGCCTTCGAAAGAGCTTTGAGTTCTGCTTTTATTTCAATCGCACAAGAATTCTTTAATAGGGTACCATTAAATCAAATTTTTATAGATTAAATATAATTTTAATACATATCAAATTGTTTTTGTATAGAAAATTATTTTTAAATAATTGATTGTTATATTTTAAACTGCAATATTCTAATTTAAAAATAAGTTAAGAAATGCATATGTTATTTAATTTATAATGCTAAGTATAACTTTATATTTTTTTTAAAAAATAATTGGTGTACCTATCTCAATAAGTAATAACATATGTAATCGTAGTGTTGTATTTATTGTACATACATATTTATTATTTATATATAGAATCAACTAGTAATTTTTAAGTATGTAAAATTGTCGTACCTTAATGACATTAATGAAACAATATAAATATATTTAACGATTCAATAATTTTGTGTTTATTTGTTTGCAGTAGTTAAACGTTAAAATATAAACCATTTTAAACCAGATTTTACCAGCAGCAGATATTTAAAATAATTAATTTTACATTTATAAGACTATGGTTTTTTTCAATAAATATACAAAGCATAAAATTACTATTGAATCATAAGTATAAAATAGTATAATATACATATTAATATATTATATTATATAGATTACATTTTTTCCAAAATATTCTAATTAAATACCTATAGTTGTCATAACCAGTATTGTACCGCATATCATTTCACACGAATGATTACCTATGTGAACCATTATTCAATATTCACTGGTGGTGGACATACCTACTTAGGTATATGCTACAGCATGACGGCCGTGCAGTATAGTGTTCACCTTACCACTTAATGACCATCACATTATGTCACGGAAACACCTTGACGGTTGTCTGCACATTTTTTTTCTTCACAATTTTAGTTCGATAAAATTTAGTTATAATCGTGTAATTACCTATATTAGGTATATTAAGACACTTTTATTGATTGAAAATCGCGCGTTAAGTTCGGCAAAGCGTAGGTACCTATCAACAGTTTAACTTATGTCCGGATGCAGGGTACATATTTTCACTTATACTTGTAATAGTATTCATGCAAAGAGTTGTGACTGATGCAAACAAACATATTTTATCATTTCTCTACAATCTGAGTGTTCCTATTTTATGTCAATATACTTACCCAAATTTGATGTGGGTTATCATTTGATAATAACCATACTTATTATTTTCACATTGTAAGTATGTGTATAATATCATAATTATAGATAAGTACTATTTATATACTTACGTGTTACGTGTTCTTACATCGTTTTATTTATTTTTTGATTATTGTCGTTTTGAATTTCTGATTGCGGTGAAAAATATACCATTGTTATAAAACGTTCAGTGAAACTTTTATACGACTTAGGCATTTTGCACAAGCCAACGGATTTCATTTGAAATTATAGAATCATTTTGATTTGTTCCATTTTATTTCTATATAAGATAACAGCAAAATAATAACACTCATAATTGTTTATTATTTCAATTTAAATATAGGTATTGTATAATTTTACTATTTACTATTTTTTTATATTTTTAAATGTATGTACCTACTCTTATTGTAACGCGTGCCTTAAAACTAATAAATCTGTTAATTGTATAGCATTTATGCATACAGAGTTACTTTCAAACATTTGGATGACCCCTCATTTTGATTTCAAATTAACTCTAATTAAATAGTGACACCATGACTGGATTTTAAATCAATAGATAGGACCATAAACAATGTTAATAAGTGGGTATCTAAGGGTTTTGTTTTAATAATAATCGGGTACTCAGATAAAAAAAAACACCTGCATATAAGTACCTGCCTAATAAATTGTTCATTTATCTCAAAATCTCAAATATTTTTGTACCTATATTCGTTAAATATACATATAATTATATAAACAATCTTTCTGTGCCTACCCATATTACTTAGCTGTATTCATATTTCCTATGTTTGGCATTATACATAATAGTCTATAACTTTTTGCACAATTTTCGATTTTCGATTGCTTTTTGAGTACGAGTAGGTACATAATGAATAACGATTAATGATTCATTTCCAGTGGCGCAGTGAGAAACTTGGTGGCCCTAGGGCCATAAGAGACAGATGTCCTCTTTAAGACACTCAGTGCCAATGTAATTTTGTCCACTAACATAAGATTTACGGGAATAATGATCCCGTTCTGTAGTATCAACCAAATTTATAAATAATACATAATGGATAGGCCATCGACCTTCCCTAAGCGTCCCCCCCAACTTGGACATAGCTTGGGGGCCTGGCCTAAATATGCCACTGTTAGTTTTAATAAATTATTAATCACAACTATTCTACCGTTTGTTGGACGTTTTGTATTTTTCATTAGGAAAAAAAAAACACCAAAACAACAGAATGAAAATCATTATAGCAAAAATGATCCAATCATCACCACACAACGATGAGCTTATGCATTGCATGTTAAATGTCAGTCTATGATCAATAATTGTTAACATTAATTAAAAAAACACGACGTTTATATTATGTAAGTACCTATGAGTTTTCGGAATAACACTGAATACAAATCACATAAACTACGTACTTATGGTATACATTATATTAATTGAAAATTATTAATTGTCCATTGGTTTTTCTGTGTGATCAATCAAGTTTTTGAGTTCAATTTAAATAGAATTGATTTGAACAGTAGGTAGGTAATTAATCATATTTTAATTTTCAATTAAAAGTACGCGTGACGTTTAAAAAAAATACACGATACTCGACTTAAAATAATGCTGTTGGGCATTAATTTACTTTGAAAAGTTGTGTAGGTAATCACATATATGTGCCTAATGCTTATAGCTCTACATAAAAGAATAAAAACCGAATAAATTAATAGTACTCGTCACTCGTGTATATCGATCGACATAAAAAATAAAATTAACAAAGAGTTTTCGAAAAACAAGAAAAAATTGATTATACAAATGAGAGTGCATATGAATTGAACTAATTAATAAACACTTCTCTGGTTTCACAAACAATATAAATGAAGAGGAAATTGGACCAAACGCAGTATTTGATTTATTTTAATTAAATGTATATAAATGAAGTGATGTAATCCAACAACACACTGCAAATCACATATTGATCAAGTATCTTATATTATATACCTACATGTTTTTGGACAAAATGAAAAGAAAGACTGAAATTAACTTAATTACCTACTAGAGATAAAATATGAACTGTAATAACATATATTGGCATAAAGACAGATTATATTAGACATAATGGTAATAATGTGCAGTGCCACAAATGACAAATTCATATTATAATATACCTCTGAGCGTATCATACATATTCAAAAAATATTATATTATAATATAACACATAAACATCTTTAATTGCAGTATGTTGAACATGTTTTTTTTAAAACAAACTATTGGATACCATTTATTTAACACTATTATTAAAACACGCACATAGGTATGTGTTGTGCTGCAAGTATTATAATATAGCAGTAGTCTTAAAAAATCAATTTCTATGTAACAGAAGCCCCTCGCACCTTCTCTAGCATGGCTGGGCCAAAACAAATACAAACAAGTTTTAGCAAGCTTATACATAATATTTTATATAATAATATCACATACAGTTAGTACAAACAGTATGGTGGCATGGGGGTGTGGCTCACGGAGTTTCTATAAGATCGAAGATTTCAAGCATCGATGCTACAACCGCGAGCGACCGGGTGGTGTACAACTTAAAAAACAAAATAATATTAATGGTCGACATCTGATTCGGTACTGAAAGTTTGCGCCGTCTCCAAAAGAGGCCGTTAGAGTGTACGATAATCTGCTCATTTCTTGCGAAAGACGCTCGTCGTGTCAGCTCGTATATATTTTATTTAGATTTCGTCCGGACTAATCAACTGTTACCTATGTAGTCAACGATAATACGATAATATGTTTTGATAAAGTTGTCTACTTGTCTGATTCTTATAATATGTTGACCCAAAAAATGCATTTAACTCATATAACCTTTTAGAGACATACCTACCTAATCAGAATTTTCACGATCAGACGCTATTTTATTTGCCACACTCCCTATAGCTATTATTGTGTCTTGTCCGGTTTTTTTTTCATCCAACTTTGGGCCACTTTGAGCCGTTTATATATCTAAAATTCTTCGAAATTATAATAAAAAATAATAAAATAAAATAAAAAAGTGGGTAAGTGGATATCACTCTGCTGTACAGTAGGTTACAACTGGGTCAATGTATAAAGGATTGTATTAAACATGAATTCAATGATATAATATCATTGTATAAGAAAAACGATTCTGAGCGGAGACGGTTTGTCAGTCTGGATATTGTCATTATTTATTATAGCCTTTAAATTGAATTAATATTATAATATTATAATTTTTTATTTTTTGCTATGGTGATAAATAAATCGTTAGAAATTAAAATCCCATTTTAAGCGGTTTTTCGTAATTTGTCAGTAGTTTTTTCCGTGGCATTAAATAACTATTGAGAAAATCGAAAAATGACCTTTCTAAAGTACCATCTTGATCCAATTTGCTAAAAGATAAGGTAAGTACTATATGTTGAAATCGAAGCTTATACAGGATATATAAAAAATAAAAAAAAACAAACAACATTGTAAAATCAATAGCTTCCTCGCTCCACTTAGAATCTAAAATTAGGCCACTTTGAGCCGTTAAACTATCTAGAATTTTGATTATACTTAAAATTAAATATATGTTGAAAAAATTATCTATACAAAAACAAAATATTGTTTCTTTTTTTACGTATTATTATTTATTAGAGTGTATTTGTATATTTATTTATTTCAACAAAACAATGGGATCCACTGAAGAACATGCCCCTGTGAGGGCCCATGCAACGTAATAACTACCTAATAGCAATATTTTTGTCACGCATCAAATATATCAATAAAATATTATAATAATTATAGGTATTTTTGGTCAGGTGAATGTATAATAATTAATAGATAACAATAAATAACTTGGGCATTAAAACCTTTACGGTATATCATACGTTTTACTATACCCAATTTCATTTTAAAAATAGCAATCATTTTTACTCTTGACCCCCAAAATTAAAACCAAAATTTTCTTACCAGAAAATATGCTGATATAATAATTATCAA
>WHPZ01588743.1:1465-19813 GCA_016617965.1 Macrosiphum rosae
AGTTCAAAATAAATCAAAATATTTTGAAAATGTTATCGTGTATAGAAAATGCAAATATAAGCAACCAGTGAAAATTTTATATCATTTGTTTTAAAGTAACACCAAAAACCAAATTCATTTTTCTGAAAAATCGATGATTTTGCGTAAAAATTCCCGTTTTTCCTTAATTTTTCTTTTGTATTTCAAAACGTATTTCAATGAGTTAAGAACGGCGGTGCAAAAAAAACAATTTAATTTCTGAAGTTTGCAATTTTCTGTTTTTACCCATGCTCACAATGTTGCGGTTTACTGCTAAGCACCATACGCCTTTAATCGAATTTAACAATATTATTAATATTCATTTTTATTAACAATTAAACATACTACACATTTATTATTAATAGTTATTATATTATAACGAAAGTACCTATACTAGTAGGTTTAATATATAATCATAATATATGCATAATATTATTCGTTTAAAACTGCAATAAAAAACTTCAACAGGCACAAAGTTAAACATTTTTCCCGCAAGATGATAATAACGACAATAACGACATCACATCGCTAAACGTCTAAGCCTATAGTAAATTTTAATTGAGAAACCACATAAAAACATTCGTAGCCCATCACAGTGTCATAATTGCCAATCACACGTACAACTATTTCCATTATATGAGTCTCTATGCGTCAAAGTTTGCAGTGACAATCACCATACGGATATGTATAGATACAGCAAAGACCGCAACAGTCTCGCCAAATGTGCCCTATGTATCACTGCCAACTTCAATGGATGCCAAGTCAGCTCTCAAGGAGACCACTCCAAAAGGTCCCTGATTGACCATTGTCTCGTTATGACTAGTGATCGGGCCCCCGGCACAATACATTTTAATGGGCCCCTTTACAAATAAAAAAGTTTTTTAAATTGGTAATTTTATTTTCTGTGTTCAATTAATATCATGACTCCAATCTCGTAAACATATTACCTATGTTATTAATTATTAGATAGAATTATTTTGTGTTCAATTTATTTAAGTTAATATAAATTAAATAATGTATATGTACAGTCTTTATAAAATATAATTTCATAATTGTTTTAGTAAAAAATATATTATACTTTTTGATGATTGAATACGTACAAAATTAAAATTAATATAATACCTAATATAGGTTATTGTACCTCTATAATTTCGTTACAAAGATCATGTCACCATGGGTCAATACAATTAACTTGCGCATAGCAGTTCATGATGGTGGATTATATATTGTCATATTGAACAATGTTATAAAACAAAAATAAATAAATAATACATACAATTTCAACGAGTTTTCTTAATTACCTATTGGATTAGCTTTAATTATTAGTGTGGGAACCAACGGGAACCATACAAATTGTACAATAGTATACAATATGCTGCATTTTTGAAAACATATGTTGCTTTCATTCATTTAAAATTCAACTGATTTCATCAAATTTTTTTTTTCCATATTATAAATGAATAACTCTACAAATAGCTATTTTAGAATTTTTTTTTTTTTAGACCATGGTAAAAGGAAGGCACTATAAAGGACATAATATTATAAATATATAAGTATATAATTGCCACATATTACATTAAAAAAATTCATGGGAATCGTGAGTAAAGTTAATTTTTTTTCCCTACTGGTTAGGGCTCCCAATAAATAAAAATATCCAAGGGCCTCCGGTGATCGTCGGGTAGCCGGGTGGGCTGAATTGACATTATCTGATATTCTGATTTCCAAACTCGATCCAAAGCCAAAACATACGATGAAAGTAACAACAACTAAAATTCTTACATAGAACACACTTCCGATACTCTTTCACATTTAAAATTGCAACTCTAAATTCTATAGTCAGTTCTCAAATTCCCCTTCTTCTAAAAGCATGACTTACCGCTATAACCATTATCTCTTCTTAATCTTTCATGCAACACTCTTTTAAAAAATATTTTAAACAGTCAAATTCATTTTTCTCCCAATTATTATAATGTGGATATATTTCCGCATTCTTGTTATCATTTGTTTTGTTTAGTTTATAATATATATTTCTTATTAAAACTGTTTCTTTTCGGCTAATAGTGTGATATGTTATCTATCAACCCTTGGGTTGTTTAACCCAGGGCATGAAACGCTTATGAAAAATTCGGTTACCGGGTCCGGTAGGACCCAAACAATTTTTCGTAAGTGGTTACCGATTTTAGGGGTTTTTAGAAGTAGTGGTAATTGATTACCGGTTACCAAAATAATCCCTAAAAATGTGATTACCGGTTATCGGGTTGGAAGCGGTTTTAATTCTTCAAGATTACCAATAAATAACCACTACGGAAACGGTTTTTTGCATTAATGTTTTTTTCGGAAAATTTTAGTTTCACTTTAATTTACATAACACAAATATCCACTTTATAAAACGATTCAGGGGCAAGCTAAATTAAAAAATAAATACCTATATGGCTATATTTTATCATTTGAAGCTATGGATAAATATAAATTTAAATTAAATAGTAAATTATCCATAACCATCGATTGAAAACTAGTTCATGAAAAGTGTTAATTAACGGCGTCAATAACAATAAAATAAATAATTATCATATAATATGTTTTACAGTATGTCTATGAAGTATGAATCAATGAATCGTACTTAGTATCTACGAATGGTGCTTATTACTTATTATTGTGGCTACGAACAGTATACCATCTTTAATCGTACTTATTATTACATTTATTATCTTGTAAATAAAATTATTAATCAAAAAAATAGAATACAATTTCCAAAAAAAAAAAATATAAAAATCAAATAGGTTAGTACGTTATTTTTTTTTTGATATTTCCGGTTTTGTTGAATTGGCCGGTTTTTTAAAAAAAAAGGTTATCGCTACACGTTACCCCTTAATTGAACTTGGTTTAAAATTTAAACTTACAGACCGGGAAGCGGTTATCAGACCCAAAAATTGGTCATGGTAAATTTGCAGTAATTTTTTATTAGGTTTGAAAGATTTAACGAAAAATGTATGGGCATTCTGTTTAATCACTGCTAAAGGTTTTATAGAAGAGCTTTTAAATTCTGAGCTATGTGCACTGCAACTACGATTTAGAATTTAATTTCGAAAAAAATTACCAATAAACAAATAAATTTTAAAATATCTCTAATACAACTGGGTTCTTTGATATTGATGTGATCAGTAAATACTTTAATATTATATATACCTACTAGTTAAACTAAACTGCTAACTACCTATTGAAATAAATTACTATAATAATTAATATCAATATAATGTATTACAAAAATATATATACTTTGTGATATATAGCCTTTCTAATCAGAATAATTTTTTGTATGCAATGATTTATAATTTAAATAAAAATAAACGTAACACATCCTTGCAGTGGTCAGTGAATATTGATGACTATAGGTCGTAAGCACACTCAAAACTCAAAAATCAACACCTTAAATACACTGCAGAAAAGTGATTTCTCCGGTTTTTTCATTTATAGCTCTAAATGGTAAAGGTTTCAAATATTGTGTTTTATTAGTAAGACAACAATAATATTGGACTATAGTTGGCCACAGCATAGGTTGATTGTCGCTTAATTCATGGTTCGTATAATAGATACATACAACACGAATAATTATACACTTATTAGTTATTACATACTTTACTGTTAGTTGTTTTTTAAAATCTAAATTATTTTATTTTTGTATTCAGTGACAGTAAATGTACCAATATCATGGCTTAGTTACTTACCTAGTTTATCTATAAGCTTGTCAAATATATTATCTATAAACTTTGACATTTTATTATGTGTTTAGGATAGTGTGCAGCTGACTTTTATACACCATAAAAATATAAAATATAGACCAGATTAAGGTTACGCTCGTCAATATTTACCTATATGTTGTTATATTATACCAACGGAGCTGGGGTGGTTTCTCAAATTTCCCATATGCCCTGTATTTATATAATAACGTGACAAAGCCAGCTGGCCCTTAATATCCAAAAGGACATTCATAGATAATAAATAATATTAAAAACATTTTCAGCAATCGACGGACTACGGTTATTATAATTAACAAAAACTATTTAAAAATATGTACCTACATATTATAATATGATGAATAGTAATATGAACAATTTTGATTACTTCTTTGAATATAATATGATATATTTAACAGCGCTCAAGCTCTTTTCCTCAAAAATGACACGTTCTTGAAGCCCCATATGTCGATTTAAGTCAGTTCAGTATTTTACATCACTAAATCTGATATTCTTCAACTTACCTAATTGTATACATTTTATCGATTAATAAAACTCGTGCGCTTATTGCTTGATACCATTATAACTATTTACCATACATAATATATAATATATATATATTCGGCTTAGTTTAACCGAAAGTTAATGTTTAGCGTGATTAAAATTCACATATTTTTTAAATGTCCAGGTTAATTATAATAATGATCTATTCTCTTGGTAAAGTCCTTTGGTAGTTTCGTTCCATGTATAATTGAAACTAAAAACAGTTTCTAAATTTCATACAAAAATCTATTCACGTGTACCAGTAAGTATGCACATAATAATATAATACATACGATATATGTATAATGTATATACTATATTGTATATGTATATTATATACATATTATGTAATGCTTAGACGTTTCAATACTTAATTGTTTAGTATTTGTTTTCGGGCTTGTACATAATGAGAAATGAATATTCAAAATGTAAGTTCCTATGACATTTTTTTTTTTTTTGAATATCCTTAATAACGACACACATTCATATTGTTCGTTATGCATTACTGGTTAACTGACGTGACGCGGAAAATATATTTGTTTCATTAAGATTATTTATATTAGGTCTCATTAGTATAATAATATATTATTTTATGTTTATATAGCACACGAGTTGAATATTATCAGCGTTTCAAGGGGGTCCAGAAAAATTTGGAGTTAAAATAATATTAAATCAAGATTTCAAATAAAAAAATTACTGTTACATTATGGTTATGTGTATAACAACGTGTATATTTTATTCACATGTTAGTACCTATACCCAATACACATGCACTTGTAATTCTCTATAATTTTAATGGGACACAGGTCGTAGGTACCTATCGTAAAATGTCGGGAAAATGTTAAAAGACAAATACAATATTCAAGCAGTAAAATTCTTCAACACAGAAGCAATAATATTATATAATAACAAACAATATTATATTGGCTCGTGACGAGGCGAATGAAGCAAAACCGAATATCGTATATGTGTCCAAACCATGCCTATAAGCCTATATAATTATGATTTTTTTTATTAAGTTATCATTGTATGTGAATTTAAAGATGGGAACCTACTTTCTTTTATTTTAAAATATCCTTGGATAACCTCAAGTTTACTTATAAAAAATTTAAACTCCACCGATATATCAGGTGTAGAACAAAAACCGGAAAAGTCTGACAGCTGCGTGCTGTAGTATAATAGATAGGTAGTACCTAGAAGGTTCCGAGTGTATGGTGTTAACTATCATCATTGAGTAGGTTACTATAATCGATGTGTTAGATTTGAATCCAAGGACAAATCTTTACATACGAAAAACTATTTCGTGCAGCGACGAGATTTTATAACTAGCTTACATTATAGGTACTATTAGTAAGTAGTAAGTAATAACCAGTATACCTAGGTTGAATTTATTTTTACCAAAAACATGGTCTAAATGGTCTAATTAGAACTTTTTTATTATAATATAATATCGTATACAGATATGGTTGTTATTAAGTCAATACCGACGCGAGATGTATATAACCTACAATAGAAGTGTAAAACAGTGTAAATAGGTTTATAGATAAGTGAACGGCCCTATATGCCGTATAGCTACAAATTGGTTTAAATATTTTTAAAAATGTATTGTGAACAATTACGAAATAATAATCCACTTACGAGGAAATAACTATAAGTAACGTTCAACCTATATACAAATTAAATAATTCTTTCAATTTTGAATAGTAGGTAGCCAGGTATAGGTATATCTATAAATTGTAATATTAAGTTTATCAAATGTTCGTGATTTTTACACATTTTTCCATATTTTTAAAGTCAATGGTCGAAATATTTTTACTGATTCAAATTTCGATAACGGACACAAAGAAAACATAGGTAGGTACACATCATTGTAAGGCCAACATAATATTCATCTTATAGAATTTGAATTTAGATATAACTAAATACCTAATTATTAGACATTTTTGTAACACGTATCCCATCAGAGGCATTTTATAATACGATAACCATCGATCACAACAATCATATAATATAGCAATATTGTAATAATTTTTGGACTCAAGTCAACATTTTTTGAGCTCATTTAAGTTGTCTTAAAAGTGTAGGTACATATAACATATAAGTATATAACAATTATTGACAATCGCACAAACAAAGACGATACGCTGTCTTATATAATAATAGGATGATATTATATCATGATACAATGCGTAATTACAATTTCTTGGTAGAAACTCGCGTTAATACAAATATGGCGCTAGTACCTATCTATAATATTATTGTACCTATACATAACAATATTATACTGAATGAGTAAAAATCAGGTGTATACAATATAATTCAATATAGGTTCGGAAAAATAAAATAATTCCATAAGAGTATAGGCGTATACCTAATGAATTTTAGTCGGAAATAAATAGGTATATAGTAGGTATACGGTATTAGAAAAAAACAATATGTACGATATCCAAAGACAAATCAGGGTTGTCTATAATTTCAAACGAAGAAGTATTCAAATTACACTTGAATGTACCTAATCTTATACTATTCACCATTGAAGGCCTCGCTATCCCGACAGCTCTTGAATGAAACGAACGGAATTGGAAAAACACTGAGGCATTTTTAATAGCCAGTGATTCCTTTAGTACTATCCTCATAAACATCACTCACTTACATCTAGTTAAAAAAGAACCGAGACCCACATTCGAATTCTGCAACATATCTTTAATATCCATAAAACACCTTCTCCTTGAATGACCATGCTTAGAGAGAAAAATCTCTCCACATCCAACGAATCTATAATAAACCATTAATTTATAATGTATTTCTTTAAAAAAAAAACAATACCTATGTACAACTGAATTTAAATGTTTCACAAATTAGAAATATAATATTCTACTATAGGTATTATTGTTATGATGAATGTATATATTATAACATTAAATATAGAATGTAAATTGTTCTCCCAACTAATGACTTTATTGTTGGAGCCGTAATAAAAAATAAAAATAAAAAACAAAATATATATTTATGAACGTTGATACACAGCACTAGGTATTGCTATTGCTTGGCCTTATAGCCAATAGTTGTGTCTTAGGTAATAGATTATATATTATAGATATATATTGTAGAAAGCGTAGGTACTAGTATAGTCTACATACTATAATACGTTTATAATAAACATATATACTTACCTAATACATTAAATAGTAATAAAACACACTCGCTCTATCACATTCTCACGGTTGAAAAATTGTATTATAATTTAAACGGTATCAATAATGTCCATTAAGTAGATACCTACCTCGGTACTTAACCAACTTCCTCATAATATATTATTGTACCTACCTATATTACTATATTACTAGAGCTACCTATTTCTTAAAACATTTTACATAAATTGCACAACTTCAAACAACTATGATGAACAAATATTGTGGTCAAATAACAATACATAACCGTAATTACTTTTAAGTCATTTAGTTGAAAATTGTATAGCCTTAGTATTAAAGTAATTTTTTTTCTGTTTCAGAATATTGATTATGGTATACACTTAATACATATTTATTCAACTTGGCAGTAGAACGACTTTAATTTTGAATATTGTATATATTTCATCAAGTTTTGTATAAAAAAATTACAGAAATAAGATTTATAGTCATATATTACATTTTCCAGCTTAAGATATAAAAAATACTCCGTTCTTTTTTAACAATCGAGAAAAACGAAAATACAGAATTACGGAATATTCATGAATACCTACTATGGTTTTTAAATAAATTGATTTCGTTATTTTATTGTAATTCAAAAACAAATAACAGTAGATACTTATAACTTTGAACAGCTAGGTACCTATTTACATTAGAATTTTCTATACATATTTAATTTTCAAAATATTTTTATTTTATTTTAGCTATTTCTAATTATTTGAAATTTTTAAATTTTGAAGCTTTTATTTTAATACATTTTGTATTATTGTATGCTCAGTCAAAAAGCTTGAACATGGAGTACAAGATTCCCAATAAGTTGTACCTTTAAAAATATATATTTAATAGTATAATATTATGATAAAAAATTATACAGGTATTTGTATTGTTGTATAACACGTATACGATACAAATATAACTGTGAGTTATATACAATAATATATTTCGGAGTGACAATTGTGACATTATCTAAATGCACGTTCTGCAATAAATAAGTGGAAAATATAAATCCTTGAATAAAGTTGAAAAATGAGCATTTTAATTTTAAGATTTCATAAAGCCAACCTCTATACGATAATGACTGTATAATTGTAGTTTGAAAAAAAATTAGATACATTTACAATGTATGTTTTCGAATAATTCAGTAAGTAAGAAATTCAATTATTTGATATTTTACTTACTCTTGTTTTTTTAAGTAATTAAATGGATCGAGAGAAAAGAAATACGAGAAAAATAGAAAATACTAATCTAATATAAAATATAATATTCTATTTCATATGGACATTGGACATAATGACATATTATATCATCATCATTGTGCATTTGTGCGTGTCCATTCTATCCTGTTGAAACATTATATGTATTATGTTTATAAACAAAGTAAGCCCACGATTATCTGCGTCAATAACATTAGACATTATTTTTAGTGCTATTATAGGTATGTTATATTATACACCTGCAGTGTTGCCGATCACGATATTGACGTGAGCGGAAAATAGAAAATTAATATTACTTAATTGGATTTTTTTCTGTTGCTGTTTGCTAAAACAGAACACATTGTGTGACTTTAATATTGAGTAATAGGCAATTAGGTAATGTGACTGATTGGATCGATATCATTTTACAAAGGTATACCACTATACCAGATAATGCACATTTAAAATAATTGAAGACCTAAGGAACCTACAGGATGTAATCGTAGCCCTTTACAAGCGGATCCGAAATGGCCACGCCGAAATGTCCTAGACCGCTTTGCAAGGTGTGACAAAGCGATGAAATATCCTAAATATTTAGAACGTTTAGGTAAAGTTCCCGACATTCTCGTACAGTGGCGTATATGGGGGGTGGGCATAGTGGGCTGCAGCCCCCCCCCCGAAAATTACAGTCTTTTTAAATAGAACAATAATATATTTTATTAGGTACTATTATAAGTTATAATATTTCACAGCTTGTTGAAAAATAACAAATACGAATATCTTTATAGAAACTGTTAAATATATTATAGTAGACAGTAGCCTCTAAGTAATCACTTGCTAGTTTCTATCTACTATAGCCCACCCCAAAAATTATTTCTATACAAGCCACTGTTCTCGTATAGGTAGTAGTAGCGGCTGATATTTGTTAACGCTCTAAAACACTCAAACACTCAAAGTTATTCTCTGAAATTTAAATTAATTGATCCTGTCTCTTTATCGCAACTATGACATTTTTGTGTTTAAGGGTGTGCATTGAAATACGATTTACCTACACGTTTATAGCTTCACGCGCAACGAGCCCTTTTGCAATCATATCCGATATAATATTTTATTTTTACCCTAGTGCTACACAATAGTATTTATACTTTTGACCGTTGCTATCTGTGGTGTAAATCGTAAATTAGGTTTTATCTCGGAGAGTGATAATATAGGTAGTGTATTTATCCAGAGCTTACCAACTCCCTCCCCCAAAGCCCAGTATTGTATTAAGGAACAATGTTTGGGAGAGCAAACATAAATATGACGCCCCTAATTCAGTATACGCCATCTTTTGCAAGTAAATAACTACAAAAAATTTTTATCGCTAGGCTCTAACATATTTTTTACACAAAAATTTTACTTAAAAAACCTATATGATTACAGCTGACTTATCTGTCATATAGTCTTTCTACACATATTGTCTTTTATACTATACATTATTTAATTACATAAAGCGTTACACACCCACACTAATGTTTAGTCACTACACACACAATCATAGTCACGATGGGTATTGCCTAAATCAGACCCCTTAAATATGGTTCAAACAGCCTAAACAATATTAAAATTTATAATCGGACAATAAACTACATACCTAGTCGTAGTAATAGCCAGTAGGTTACAGCGCAGCGGCTGAAATATGTCAATATAATAATATTATGTAGTGATAATATTAAAAATAACAAGTATATATTACGAAAATAATGTCCATCATAGACCACAACAACCAGTGTTGGGTAGTAACGTAAAGCAAATTACAAATTACTTTTTCAGTAATGCAGCAGTAATTTCATTACATATTACTTAAAGTAACGCAATTGTAACAAAATTACTTTTTAAAAGTAATTTCTATGAAGTAACGCACTAGGTAACTCGTTATTTTGCAAGTTATTAAAATAATAGTTTTGAATGTATATTATAAAAACAAGGCGATAGAATTCAAGAAAAATTAAAATCAATTATATTTATTTTCGACTCCGATAATATAGTTAACAATATTATTAAACATTATTAAACAGGAATACATTTTATCACTTTATTAGTAGAAAGAAAAGAGTTTGGATTAAAAATAAAATGTAATTAAAATGATTTATGATTTATGAATAATGACTTTATAGCCAAGTAGGTGAGATGATTGTACATTTGTACATAATACTATTATAGGTCTATTATCACTAGGTAGGTCTAACAGGTGTAAATAGGGGGGGCTCTAGGGGCTAAACCTCCCTCAAAAATTTCCATAGTCCCCCCAAATGTCTCTTACATTTTGTTTTAAACTTATTCAATATTATAAAAGTAAGGATTTAACCCCCCCCCCCCATTATAGGCTCCCGCCTATGTTTGGTCTATGATTGTAAAATATATACATAATAATTGAATCATATGAATTAAATATAATGGTTCAAAAAGAATAATAACTGTTGTCAATGATAAAAAAGTCGCTCTGCTGTACAGTAGGTTACAAGGGAGAAATCGAGTGAATACCCAATATTGTAAAAATATGAACTTCAAACGCTCATAAAAATTTAATTTCACTTTCCAGTAGAAATTTTTTTTTTGATAAAGGTAGATAATCTTATAAGGAATCTCGTATAACATTTTCAAATCTTAGATTTAAAAAGAAACATTTTTATGAATTTCCAACTAAAAATAATTTGCAAGATTTTGTGTTTTTTCCGTATTTTGTCAATATTTGAACTTTAAATGCTTATAAAAAAAAACTGTAACTAAAGATTTTTAATATTTTTCAAACGTCATTGTAACAACATAGTAAGAGCTTTATATAGCATTAAATTTTCAAGCTTTTTTACCTAACAAATACATTTTTATTGACGTTCATAGAAAAAAAACCCTAAAAACGTTTGAAACTGAGTATATCCGTAAACAGCTCAAAATAAGTCAAAATATTTTGAAAAAATTCACTGTATTTTTTCAAATTATACGTCTTGTACATCTATAAATATTTTATTGTCTAGTGGAAATTCAGTAAATAATTTAGATTTTTTTTCTCTATCACTTATATCTTAATACTTATTATTATAAACTTTTATATTATATCTTTAAATACATTATTAATAATTTTTTTTTTTTTATCTAATTTATACACTATGTATTATGTAAATTGGACTAACGTCTGTTAAATAAATAAATAGTATATTGTGTGACAAGGGTGGGAAGTGAGCTATTCAGTCACGGGCCCAAGACTGAAATTGCCTTACCGCATGGCTCGTGTGTGGCTCACACATACAATTTGTTGTCACGCCTCTGCGTCTATCGATAACGGCAAAGGTAACGCACAAATGCACAATACAGGGTCTATGCAACAACAAGACTGTTATACGAAAACAATTTCATGAAAGAAAATTGTTGGTGGGTCATGCGCAGGGAGGTTATATGAATATAAGATGAAACCTAAATGTTTTGTATGGACCATGGTATAGATTTCAATTTTCAGTGTTGCCCGAACAACTTATTCGAGGCGGGGTAACATTTTTTTATATCCCCCCGATTATTTTTTGTCAGCATACAGTAATAATTTTTATCGTTTATTTTCGAAATGATTTATTTTACACAACATGCGATCTATTTACATTCAGGGGTCTCCGACTTTTTTTTACGGAGGGCCAAACTTGAGATACGCTTTGGAAATTTGGATGTTATGTATGACTATTATAAGCTGTTATGAATAACATCAAAAGAAAAAATAATAAATACATTTTATTTAATCAATTAAATAAATTAAAAACAATGAAAACTAAATGAGAATAATATATTAAATACCATAATATTATGGTACTTATCGATTATCTAACCAAATAACTGTTCTGTAATAAATAAACAATTCGGTTATCGCGACTACCTACCTTTACGCGGCGTAATTTAAAAAAATGAATTAAAAATTATTACAAAAACTATTATAAAAACTAGGAATACAATTCGAAATTCGAAATTAATAATTTCAATTTAATACGCATTTATATGCAATTTAAAACGCCCATAAATGGATTATCGTGCTTTTGACTTCACATGAATTCAACCAAATCAGTAATCACTGTCTAGATGTTTACGAGTCTATGTTTCTTTTTGCACCATTTAGAGGAGAATCTATATTATTATTTTCAAAACATTAATTAGCTTGGTCGGGCGGTGCAAAAACCTTTGGTGGCCCGGATCCGGTTTAGGTTGGAGACTCCTGATTTACAACACCAACTATATATCTATTTATTTATTTACATTATTTATCAATTTTTCGAATAATTATTATATTATGTATATGATAATATGATATACATATTGGTAGGTATACATCATTATCACACATTAATATTAGATTTCATTACGGTTTTAGATATTCCGACAAGTGACATCTTAAATTCGTAAACCAAAATAGGTTATTAATATTTATTCTACTAAAT
Organism: Macrosiphum rosae; assembly: GCA_016617965.1. Lineage (NCBI taxonomy): Eukaryota > Metazoa > Arthropoda > Insecta > Hemiptera > Aphididae > Macrosiphum > Macrosiphum rosae. The sequence continues at coordinate 14,596 of WHPZ01588743.1, forward strand.
ATTTTTTAAAATTTTTTTTTTTTTTATTGATCATGAAGCCCGACAACTATGGCCATTATCTGTTTGTTTTTTGTTTGTAGGGGAGGAATTGTAGGTTGGTTTGGTTTGGCAGAATTTTCAAGTGGGCACCAGTAGCTATCTGCCATGCCAGGGGGTGGGGGATGGTGGCACTCCTCTCCGGACACCATGACATGCCCGAAGAAAAATGCTACCCGTGGCCGGGTTCGAACCATCGATGGTGTGCGTCACACTCGACGCCTTAATCCACTCGGCCACTCTGTCCCCAATTTTATTTTTATTATATTACATATGACTTAATTGATATTATCTTTATTTGTAGCCCTTAAATGTTTTTTTGCACCTGGGGCAACATTTATTACTGCTCTTTTTGTCCCCCCTGATGCTTCCATGCCTAAGTCGCCTTAAAATTGAGATAAATTCATAATTATTATTAAACATAAAATACGGCGTGGCCAAAATTATATTATGCCCTGAGATAGTAAATACGTTTTGATCAAATAAAATATAATACATATCCACTTGTGAGAAGACAATAAATTTAGAACGATAATATTAGTCCCAGCGATGTATACGTGACAGTATAGGTACATAGGCAATAGTACCCTACCAATTTATTTTTTCTTTGCGATTCATCATATTACAAATTAGTTGTGCAGCATAAATGCATACCTAATACATTTGAAAATAATGTAAGTAATTATTTTTTTAAATATAGTACCACAATTATGATCCACATTCTACAGTTTACACTTTAAATCTTATTATCTCTATAAATGTCTCCTTAATAATTACCTATCATGTCTTTTATTTCTCTGATGTTCTAGCATAATAGTTGGTAAAATCCCGATTTTTTAATAAAACATTTTTTTTATGCTTCTTCAAAAATATTTATTTTTCATTAGGACACCCAAAATCCACCAGGCTATGCCACTGTTTCCTTTTATATATACCATCCATTGAAAATACATTTATTTAGTAAGTATAGTTTTAATTTAATGATGTAGGTACTCAATGTTATTACAAATATAATATAAACATTATTATTTATTACTTAATATCATAGAAGTGCACACAAATTTACTTTGGAAAAAGTAAAACACTTATAGTCAAAAATCACTAGCAATTCTATATATCATTCTACATATACAATTCAGTATATCCATTCAAATAGACATAAAAACAAATTTGTACCGAAACGACCATAATATAAGATACAAAATTATATAGTATATACACTACAGAGTACATTGAAATTCAAGTCCTACGACTGACATATTAAAGTATTTCATGCAGACACGTAGCCATGGGGCCTGAGTGGGCCGGGCCCCCTTAAATTTACTTTGGCCCAGGGCCGCCACCCCAAATTCAGATTCAATTTTTTTTTTTACGAAGTATCAAAACATTCTATGCTTATGAACGTTAAATAAATCTACTGTAATTCGATAATATAATTAACTACAATTTTGATTATTACATAACTTATATACCTATACATAGGTATATAAGTAGGTACATTATATTATATTTTATATTCATAGAAAACGTTATCTTAAAGTTAAATATTGGGTCTATTCATAGTAGAAAATAAGTATAGGTATCATGGACATAAATATACAGTTGTCACTTGTCGATTAATCCTCGTGCATCAGATATGTATTGTTTAACGATTAGTCGATTAGGTACTGACGTGTTGTCAATGTAGAAATATTCAAATTTAATGTTACTTGCAAGAAGTTATAAATTTGTTTATTTGCATGACACTTGAACGATGACTGTGTTAATACATTTCAATGGGACGTATTAATAACTATTTTACTAGCCCAAAAAATGCTGAAAAGAAATCGTTCAACTCAAACTGATGCTACCGACACTGAAAATATAAGTTCCATCCCGTTTGGTTAAAATAAATTTAACTTGGTACCTGTTTAGATATGAAAATAATTTTTTTAACCCACCAAAGGTAAATTTTAAATTATTAAGATTTTTGGTATGGGATTCTGCCTACGTGGCTGGGGGAGTATATGGAGATAGAAGCCCTCAACATGCTCTACAAGTTTTTCATAGAAAACAAATTATGGAAAATGTCACAAGGGCCCAAAATTATTGCCCCTCCCCCCTAATATACATTTTCTAGCTACGTGGCTGATTTCATGTTAACTATATTAAAGGTAGGGTACCTAGTACCTACATTAAATTTTTTTTTCTTTCTTGTCTCATTTATTATCAGCAATAATTATTTAATTTGCATGATAAGATTGTCATAATGCCATATTATATATAACACTGTTCAACTACACTTGTAGTAATTAGTAGCCTTTTTCAGATGGTTAGCTAATGACATTTTATTCACAAGTGAAAACACACACACTCATGTTGCAGTGGTAGCCGTTTGGTCGTATATTATTACTATTATATTTCGTACGGTTTAAGGGTTTGAGTGCATTTCCATTATTGTTATTTGTCACCGACATTGCAGGCATACATAATATATGTGTATTAGGTACCTACTATAGTTATTTGATCAGTATTTATGCATTTAAATGAAGTTTGTACTGCGTGAAAAATTCCTCTAACTATATATATATATGTACCTATGTAATATTCCGTCAAGGAGTAGAATAACACGAACAAATGTATAAAAGTTTTGTGGAAACTATAATATATTATGTTATGGACACATAGTCACATATTATAACTGTTTAATTGTGACGATGCGGGAAGCGAGTCTTTTTCATTACAAACATTCTGTTGACAAAGGGAGTTCGTCGACAATATGAGACAATTGTGAATACGACACGCTTAAATATATTTTAACAATTATTAATAACTACAATAGACCCTAATGAATCTATACATATATATATAAATACTCTGACTAAATGCTAAACAGTCCACTCGGTTCTTGTTTTATCCTTAACGCACAACGATGCATAATACATATTAGTAATTAGTATGCACCTACCTATATATTTACAAAAAAAAATAGTAGCAAGGTAGGTAGGCATTGTCTATATACAATAAAATTTCATAACGGCTATTCGAAATCGACTCTTATTGTTGTAATATCATTATGTAACCAACCACTCGGTTATAGTCGTTTGTCTTTTTTCGTTTTGCTTCTATCTGCAATCCGCAATAATAATATTATAAAAAAAAAAAACAAAACACATAGTTAGGTACAAACAACCACTATAGCTGATCGGCTAGTCGGGGCTGTGATCCAATACATTCGTATTCTTCTATGTATGCTATTTTTTTCTAGAAGGGATGAAATTCTATCAAAAATACCTACGTTTTAAGCATTAGGTACTTAGTGTACCTACTACATAATAACTATAGAAGGCACTGCACATAAAAATTTTATTTTGCATATTTTTCATACGAAGGGTCATATTAGGCTTTAGCATGTTATTTATTATATACTTTGATAATTGCATATTTTTTTCAAAAATAATAATTTAAGTATGTTTTTCATACTTGGATAGGCACCAGCAATGGCTACAATATTATGTAATTTCCTTATAAAAGTGTAAAATTAATCGTTTGTATTATGATTTTACCTCAATAAATCATGAATTAGACTAAAAATATATGGAGCTGAATTTTCATTATAAATATTATTAATAAAATGTATATTAATTAGTATTTATAGTTATCGTATCAATATATAATATGAAAAACGGTATATCACACGTTACTTGGGTAGTTTAATAGATTATTAAATTCATAAAACATTTAATACTTGCACAACGTTTTAATAATGTTTTACCAACGCGTAACATTTTTTGAATATTATTGACGAAATCAAAATAATATGTATCATGACTTTATATAGTTAAATTGTGTTACATATTTTGGTTTATATATAATTTCTAAATAATTTTTGGTCCATGTTGTGTTGATTGATCAGATATTCAGATCTAAATACCTACTTAATGCGCTCTAGCAAAAATCGAAAAATACGCATTTGTAATGTATCACATGCACACAGCAAAACTATCATAATCAATAATTATTCATAATGGTTATTTAATATTTAGTCAACTAACCCATTAGCCATTTGATTGATTTATGAGTGAAGTAAATTATAGAAATTAGATTGGTATCTATTAAGCTTATTCATATTATAATACATCCCAAGAAACACTGTACATTCAATCTAATGATCGTGTTCAAAATATTACAATATGTTTGTCTATGATTACTATACATAATCATAGAAATATCCAGATAGCATTATCCAAGAAATATTGCTTAAGATATGTTTCCATAATTTTGTACATAATGTATACTTTTTGGTTTGTCGTCACTTGTCAGTTACCAAAAAAAAAAAAAAATAGAGATATAATACTTATAGGAACATATTTAGGTGGTTGAGTTTATTTTCAAAGTGTAACAAGAAAAACAATAATATCTGTTTAGGTAGTTGAAATTTTTACGATCTCTGTCGTTTGTCGTTTTGCTGCTTGCGTTTTAACAAGGCGTAACGTTCCATAGAAAATTTATCGTGCAATGGACGAGCTGTTTTTAATTTTCATTCAATATTTTGCTACTGTCAATTGAATTAAAACCAATCACAATGTATAATGAAATACGCTAAAAGCGTTTAACACAAAAAGCCGTATAGAACACAGCACATAAAATAATAGTTGTGCAGCATCTAATATACATTTAAAACAATTTTAGTTCGAAATATTGAAAGAATATGGCGGGATAATAAAAAACCACTAGTAGCTAGGTAGTAGATACCTATTTTTACTGATGACAAAATTATCCTGTTTATATAGATATTAAATACAAATTTCCGTCACAACTTAAAAAAATAATATGATCATTTTTCATAACAATTTTTTTAACAGAATATATTATGACTATTACGGCTATCACAACCTCAAAAAAAAAAACAGTGCCACAATAGTTTGTTGTGCATAGTTGAGAAACTATACTTTTAGAAAAAAATCATATTAATAATGTCCCTTAATCGAAGAATATGGTCATGATGTAGTTATAAATTTGGCCCAGTATATTATACTATTTTTAGATTCTGAGTGGAACGATGAATGTACGATAAGTAGTCGAAATAATGCTTCGATTTTCAACTTCAGTATCTTGAGCGATTGGAAAGTGAATATCGTTGGTGCATTGAGGAGGTCAAAATTTAAATTTCCCAGTAGTTTTCAAAAGCGCCGGGAAAAAC
>WHPZ01588744.1:0-35356 GCA_016617965.1 Macrosiphum rosae
TCGTTTTTCTTATACAATGATATTATATCATTGAATTCAAATTTAATACTATCCATTATACCATGACCCACTTGTAACCTACAGTACAGCAGAGCGACATCCACTTACCCACCTTTTTTAGTATTTTATTTTGTAAATTTTTTAATGGATCTATAGTTGTATCAAATATACCCCCCCTCCCATATAGAAATACCATATTTAATTATGGATTCTATTGATACTTGATACACTACTCTAATTGTCTTAGATTAAGTTATAAGATATGTTAAATTTTTAAATGCATACATAAGTTTTCTTAATTTATTTGTTACACATTTTATGTGGTCATTCAATTTAAAGTTATGACACATTTCAATACCTAAATATTTACAGTTTTAACTATTTTTACCAAGGTTTGGCAAAATTGGCATGTACATATTATATTTTGATTTGAACAGTTATTCTCATTAAATCTCATGTATACATAGATTTGTTTTATTTGGTTGATTCAAATTAACTATATAGTGTGGTAATATGTAGGTTTCTTCTAAGTTTAGGAAAAAAATTATTTTTACATAGCCATTATTGTGTTTTACTCATGTCAGATTGAACACTAGAAAATACTTCATCCCATGATTGGCATTCAACAATAAGTACTGTATCATCTGTGAAGAAAACTAGTTTTCCGTGTGTATTTAAGTAATTAATTTGGTTTACATGTATATTAAACAGTGTAGGCGATAGAGTTGTCCCTTGAGATACACCACATGGTGGTCCATCAAAAATCTTATAGGATTTTAATACTATCAAAACTGCATATCCACAACCTTTTTTGAAAAAATTGTTTATTAAATCAAAAAAACGATTTAACTTATTATGTTGGTTTTCCAATTATTAAACTAATTGTTGGAACTCAAAACTTTTTGCCGTTAAACCCTTAAACCATGCACAATTATTTTCTATGTATATAACGACATTGTCTACATATTTAGACTAATTCTAAGTTATTATAAATGTGTCACAAAAGCTATTCACACTGTTCATAACTGTGAGTCATTTTATATAGTCAGAGATGTGTTTATAGGCATATGATCAATTATGTTCATAATTGAAGCAAAACATTTGTAAATACAATGAACGAAATTCTGTAGAACAAATTGCGAATAATTTGTAATTTGTGATAATTATTGACTTTTTGTTCTAACATATATTCTATGTATGTTTTTTTTATATATTTCACTATTTAGCCAAAAATATGTTTTTAAAATAGGAAAAGGAAATTACAGATGTATGAGTTTTAAATGACAAATAATACACAATACAAAATAAATGACCAAATTAATTCTACAGACTTACAAAAGTGGCTTATTGAAACTATAAAATGATATAGTAAAATAGTGGGTCGTAATTTCTGCAATATTCTAGGATTACTTTTTTTTTTGATGGACACGTGATATAATTCAGGTAATATAATGACATTATGTTCTTAATAATCGAAACACTTTTATTCATGTATATAGTATAATTATTCTGTAAAATATAAATAAAAACACAAGTATATAATAGCGGTTTCTTTGAAAACATTTTCAACAGTCTTTATATTTTAAGTTATGTTTACACACTAAAACATTAAGTAGACTAGAGTGTACCGTTACAATGAGTATAAAAAAAAAAAACAATTTCACATAACTCTTACGACATTTGATTTTAAGTAAACATAGTTATACATAATATTATAATAGAAAAATGTAATTAATTCTTAAAGAATTATAATATTACCAAGTAAACAATATTATAAACTAATTATTATTAGTCAAAATATAAAAAAAAAAAAAAATACATAGGTAATAATTAATAAATTATATTATACATTAATTGTGTATGTACAATAAAAACACTTATGTACACCTGATAAGTAATAATAATAAAAGTAGTAGGTTATTATTAATAGGTACAAGACAAACTACTATCTCAACAACGTCACAACTCTAACAAAATTAACACAACCATATTATGGTTTTCAAGAATTCAATCGTACACTAGTGTTTTCACTCGTGATTTAAAAGCGTAACTTTTCCTATTCCCATACATGAATGAATTTGAACACGGCAGATGGAGTATGCACAAGAAAATTTAGTTTAAACAAACGTTTAATGTATGGCACGAATAAAACTTGGCGTGTGGAAGACGGTTAATTATGAATTCTTGTGATGTGACAGAAGAATATGATCAAATAATTGTTTTAATATTGAACACGAGCAACACCTGTAACGTAAGCGATTGCCATAGTTAATACAGTGGACTTTTGATATTTAAATGCAATTTTTAATTCAATGTCTTATAAATAATTTTAAGCAAACATTTGAAATTGGTATTTTGTGTTTGAAGTTTGAACTATTGAAGTATGATTGTTGTTTGCGCATGCATTAACAGTGACATGAATAGTGCTCATAGAAGGTTTAATTGTTAATTATCATTTAAATACATGACAGTTAATTTTGTATTAACTTATAAATTATAATTACTTGAATTTTTACAAAACATGTTAATGGTTAAGTGGAATTCATAAAGCAAATTTCTTCCCTAATATCAATCACATTTAAATTAATTCAAAATTAAGTAAAATGTTGATAAGAAAAAAAGAATAATATATAATAAATAAATAATTATAACACTAACTAAATTTGTACAATCTTTAGATGAAATTAATTATTATGAATACGAAATTCTGTTGCTTAACGACTAAGATTAAGCATAATACAAATATTATTCTAATATTTGTACAACACCATATCAATTGACGAATGATTTTAAGAAAATTTACATTTATGTATGTTGTGTGAATTGATGAGAGAAATGCACTCAGATAATTAACTATATGTTGTAGTAAGGCAGTGTTTGATATTTATGTACAAAAGGGGATTTATACATAAGAATAGACTTTAGTGCCTCATATGTTGACTGGCCTACAAGTAGATGACACATTTGACGAACCTGTGCGATCAGATTGACTTCCAGGGCGCACCATAGAGTATGTCATAGTAGGAGCTGCTGATACAGACATGGCTGCCCATTGTCGAAGTCGAGAGTGGATTTCTGTGAAATTGGGTCGCCGTACAGGTGCCTCGTGCCAACACTCCATCATGAGTGAGTACATTCTTGATGGACATTCTTGAGGGCAAGGAAGTAGTTGACGTGAACGAATCATTTCAATTACTTCCTGATTGCTATATCCATAATATGGCTAAAGAATAAAATAATATCATGGTCAATAATGGTAATTATTTTAAGCAAATATGTAAACATTTACTTGTAAACCATAGCTGTAAACTTCCCATAATACAACACCAAAACTCCAAACATCAGATTCAGTTGTAAATTTACCGTACAGAATAGATTCAGGTGGCATCCATCTTACGGGTAACAATGATTTTGATTGTACTCTGTAAATGCAAAATTAGAAATATAATAACTGCTTAAAATTAAATTTTAATAATTGTTTCAGTATTTAATCAGTTTTAAAACTTAATAGTTAGGTAAAATTGACATTGTTAAATTCCAAAAATACATCTCAAAGGAATTTAGTTTGAATTGATATTCTGAACAAGACAGATAAATTATTGTTATTTATTATACAGTAAATACATATTTTTAGTACTATTTTACTAACTAAAATACAATTAATCATATGCAATAATAATAATCATTAATCATTAAGAAAACTTCATTTTGTCATTTAAATTTATTTCAATTAAAGAATAATGTAGCTTTATGTGAGATTTATTCATTAAGTATAGAATAAAATGATTGAATATTTGAAAATAAAAAGTATATAATGTGAAATATTACAATGTATAATGAATAAAACTTATAAATAAATACAATATCAAACCTGTAATAATCAGATGAATAAATATCCCTTGAAAGACCAAAATCAGATATTTTCACTGTAAGATTTTCAGCGACTAAACAATTTCTAGCAGCTAAATCTCTGTGCACGTAATGATGGCCACATAAGTATTCCATGCCTATATTATACAATAATTATATATTAATTAAATTCATATGAAAAGGTGTCATGTGGGGACGCTCAAAAGAACTGATTTTTGTAGGGCTTTGGCATGCTCTATAGCTGCACAGTGTATAGTTACAAATAATAATAATAAACACTGACCTGAAGCTATCTGAGTAGCAATATACATAAAGTCTGCCTGGTTAAGTGGTGGTGCTATTGGGGAATTTGGCGAATGTGGAGAGCGGGCCATAAGGAATTCATGTAAGTCTCCACCAACCATGTATTCAAATAATAAGCATGCTGGACGTGAACACATGCCTACCAAGCAAACCACATTTGGATGTCGTAGTTCTCCCATTAAATCAGTTTCACGTTTAAAGTCTGCTGCAGTCTTAGCACTTGCACCTTCTTTCAATGTTTTAATGGCTACCATAATTATGGTACCCATATCATTGGCCACTTGACCTTTGAAAACTTTGCCTATTTAAATATATTATGAAAGTAAATTCATATTTAATTAACTAAGAATACATATTTTAGATGAAAATACATACCAAAAGCGCCTTCTCCAATTTCCTGTAAAAATGTGATTTCACCCAAAGCATATTGTCTAACTTTACAGTATTTATCTGATTTTTGACTTGAAGCACTGGAGCCTGGTATTAGTGATGATAATTCTAGACCATTAGTCTTCCCTTTTACAATGTCTTGCTACAGATAAATATTAAAAATATGTTATTATGTTGATATGCATATATTTTTATTGTATTCAACTACTTTTTGATTTGTGTAAGGTGGCAGTCTACGACGAATTGCTGAATTCCGCCGTTTACTTTTTCTTCGAATACAGCAAATTACCATTACCACCAGTACAATAAATAAAGAAATACTGACTGTGCTTACAATGAAAATTGGTAATTGAAGAGTTCTCACTAAACATAACAAGATCACTTAAAAAAAAATCCTTTACAATTTTTCCTTTATTAAATAACTTACTGCAATGTGGAACATCACATATCACTTTTTTCATTTGCCCTGTGTCTGGCATTTCAATAACACACCAAGGTTCACTTTCTTCAGATCCTGGATTGCGACAGAAACGATGTCCTCCTTGAAGTTCTTTGTAATCAGATGTTTTTACAATTAACTGCTGACTCCAACGAACACATGATAGATTTTGATATGATGATATTGTGCCGCGGTATGAAACTCCTAATCCCCAATAACACTTTTCATCTGAAAAACAAAAGTAAATTCATATAATGTGCTAATTAATAATAGTTTACAATGTATTTGTTATTTTACCTTCATTGACTTCTGGTTTCTCAATACCAAGTTCAAAACAATCGGTTTTTGGTAAAGAAGAACAATTAGGTAAATTAACAAAACGTCCAAGTAAATGATGTTTTTTGGCAATTGCGTGCTCTTGACTACAAATGTCGTTTTCCAATAGCTCACAGTCCTATGACAACAATAATTGTATAAATAATATAAAAAGCTGTTATTGAATTAGAGAAACGAACCTCTTGGCACACAAGCAATGGCTTAGGTATGGTCCTATCCTTTCTACACAACGGATATGCAGTATGACAAATTGAAGGGAGAGCATATTTTGCACAACCCGGGGTCATATCAGTAGATCGTGTAATCACTTTAAAAGCTGAACTCAGGTTTCCTTCAATAAGAGCTTGCGAAGAATTGGCTGGTATATATACGTTTTGACCTTGTAGGTATTTTGAACAATGTGATCCTTGGTACATCTAAAATTAAAATATAAATTACTATTATCTAGATAACAAATTTAGTACTCCAAATTAAATATTTTAATTCAGATGTTATTCTTTAAATTAAAAACCAACTTAACATAATATGTTAATCGCTTACAATAACAATATTTATATTAAAATGATAACTTGTAATTGAGGCTTATGCACTCTGACTAATATTAATATTTAAGTAAAAGTTTTATCCATACTTGAATGGCAATTTGTTAAAAGGAACCCAAGTTAAATTTTTGACAAAAAGAGTTTTGTTGTATATTATTCATCCTCTTATGTAAACACACCGTTTTGTGTTAAAAAGTACTTATTTCGTATCATCTTGTCTGTGCAAAATTATTATGAAATATTTCAGTTTGTTAAAAGGTACCTACGCAAATAGAAATAAAGGAAAACTGTTTTTTGTTTCTCCTGAAAAGTAGTTGAAAATGTACATGGGTCCCCCTTTTAACAAATTGCCATTCATTTATAATAATTAAGTAAGGTCAGCGACTACAAAAGAATAGTTTTGTAAAATATTGTTATTAGATTTTAGTTATAGAAAACACATCTTAACCTTGTTGTTTCTATATTTATAAAATTTTAAAATATAAAAAGGTGAATAATTTAGATGACCATTCAAATATTAAGGAAATATAACACATTCTTCTGAAATTAAATTATCTACAAATAAAATATAGTCTAACTATTTATGGAAAATATATCTATTAAATACTTATGAATATTATATAAGTGAAAACATTGAACAATATAATATATATTAGCCCAATTTTCTAATCTACTAGGATTATTTAAACTTTACAATGAATAGTTTAAATTATTTCAACTTCATAAAGAACTCATTAAACTTAATTACATTTATTCCAACACACTAAAATAAACAATTTTACAATCTTTTTTTAACATTATATGTATATTGGTTTTAATATTATCTATAATATTATATAAAATTACTATAATGGATTAGTAAAAAACGCCTTAAAGGGACATATTACAGATTTAAAAACCAAATATGTTTTTATTTATTATACAATAAAAAACTAAATACATAGGTGGAATTTATTGGTGGAATTTATGAGTATGATGACGGTGATATTTTTCATACAATGATTTGGAGTAATTATTATTACATTTGCTTCTTAAATGATCATAAGTATTTTTTATATACTTAATAGCAATCATATAATCTCGAAAAATTATAGAGTTTGTGAGATTCCTATTAGCAGTGCTGGTTTCTTCACGAACTTCTTTAGGGACTTCGTCTCTAGTAATATCTTTTGGATTTTCTTGATGTGTAACGTCAATATCATCACATATCTCACATAAAAGTTGCTGCAAATCATTCTTACAAGTCGAAAAATTACTCTTAAATTTATTTTCCAAAGAATCATTTTTACTTGCGTCATCAAGCAGAATTTCAAAGCCAACCGAAACTCGTTGTAATACTTCATAACTGTATTTTAATTCACTGGGAAATGAACGTGAATTTAACCATGATTGTTTCATATTATCTTCAGCTTTATCCAGAAGTCGAGAAGTTATCCAATTATTATTTTCATTTATCCATCTATTATAATGTGCATCATAATCAGTATTGAATGATTGTTGAATGTACCGACATTTAAACGAATCAATATTACTTTGACATTGTTTAGCTATAGTTAAAATACGGTCCATGATACCAGCATCAGAATCATCATAGTCTTCAGCATTATTTGTGTTGTAACCACAAGGATTAATCCAAAATGGGTCATTATTTTCTGAGTTAATACCGTTCACTGGGTTACATAAAATATAAGTAGTAAAAAGCAAGTATAATACTAAGGTATACATTGAACTTACTTTAAACACTTTAAAGAAACTACAAATTTATTAGAAACAAATACAAAAAAGTACTATACCGAAACAGTAAAAATACATTTATTTATAATGTAGATTTATTTAATAATTGTTATATACAATCTGCAAAAGTTAGTAACTAGAAAAAATAGAAAACAATGGTTTAACCTTATTCAGGTGTTTTTACAAAGACCATAATTGATTCATTTAAATTAATAATAATTTACATAATGTGCATTTTTAAATTTTCAGGAACATTTCCACAAAGTATTTAAAATTGTTGTTGAAAATATTACTCGTAGGTACTTAAGTAGCAAAACACTTGTTTTTCTTCACAGCCCAAAGATAAATATATACGAAAAACAATATTGTATTAATTTACAACAGGATGTAAACTATTTTTCTCACATAACCGATATTCTTCTCTATACATTTTTTCTGACGTGACTTCAGTTTATATTTATAAAAAGATTTATTTATCAAATCTTTCATTAAAATAATATTTGTTTTTATTTGACTTGTTTTAAAAACATAAAAACTACCAGTTATATTTGTTTCAATAATAACCATAAATTATGTAATATTTTAAGTATCGGCATAAAATAACCTGTTACTTACTTTAAATAATATACCTATGAAACATTCAATGCATATTTAAAAAATTTTATAAATCATATTATTTATTGTTAATTTAGGTATTTAAATAAACTATACATTTTTTTAAATAAGATTTAAGATTTTTCAAAGATATGATAATTTTTAATTTACATAGTAAGAATCATATTATTAAAAATAATATATTTATACTGAGTGATTTACCCAGATTTTACCGATTTTAGATTCTGAGCGGAGAGTAGTTTTACAATGGTATTTATTTTTTTTATCCTGTATACAAAATTTCTACCAGAAGGAGTGCTTCGATTTCAACATATAGTTTTTTATCTTTCAACAAATTGGATCAAAATGGTACTTTAGAGAGGTAATTTTCTGATTTTCTCAATAGTAATTTATTGCCAATGGAAAAACCACCAACAAATTACAAAAACACGCTAAAAACGAGATTTTAATTTCTAATGCTTTGTTTATCATCATAAAAACAAATAAAAAATTGTGACAAATTTAAAAATGTATCTTTGTACCATGAAGCTAGATGATATAACTGCATTATAGATAACTATACCTACTTACAGGCCATAATAAAAAATAACAATATATAATATCCAGACTGACAAACCGTCTCCACTCAGAATCGTTTTTCGTATTTACATTGATATTATATCATTGAATTAAAGTTTAATACACTCCATTATAATATAGTGACCCACTTGTAACCTACTGTACAGCTGAGCGGCATCCACTATTTTCAATTTGTTTCCAGGGTAAATTATTTAGTGGATTTTTATTTTTTTTAAATGTTGATGTACCTAATTAAAACTTGAAATAGAAGTTTATCTGTTATTATAATATTTACATTAAGGATAATAGTCCTTAAAAAATTAATTTATAAAAATATAACGTAGTTGTAATATTGGATCTAGTATTAATGAATTAAACTTGGACCATTTTTATAAATTATAAATATTGGGATTAATATAAAACACTAAAATCATAACATTTTTGTAGCTCCTATTTCTCCTTACCCATTAATATGGAATTATTATCCTTAATTCACAAAATTAAATAACTCAAAAGCGATGTACTTGATAAAATTATGATTTAGATATATCAAAATTTTTAGAAAAGTTATCCTCTAAATTTACAGTAGAAAAGGGTTTTCCTTTGAAAAACAAGTTGTATCTCCACAGGACTCAGAAAAAGTATTAGGTACATAAAAACTAAAATAATTAAAAATATGGTCATTAAGTAAATTTGAAAATTCCTAAAATCAGGTTTTGAATAACTACTTTATTAAAAAGAAGAAAAACAGATGAGTATGCAAAGTGAGTCACCCTGTATATTGTACCTAAAAAAACTATGTATTTTTTTAAGGGTCCTGATTGCAATTTTTCAAAATTTCCGCATTTCTATAAAATTTGAAAATTAAATTTTATATTTTAGCTGCCACTTCAATTATAATACCTTTCCACTAATTTACTACCCGATACCTATTTAGGAGGGGTTGATAGGGTATTATATCGATCAAAACACCCTTTACAGGAACTCTTACACCTCGTGGATCGGTCTGATTTCCGTATTTTTTTTTTTCTTGTTGGATACAGGAATATTTTAGACAGGGCACATTGGACTTTGATTTTTGATTACGTTGCTAAAAACTAAAAAGTTGTAAGAATGGGTTAAATTCAAACTTGTAAAATAAGATTTAGAAAAATAATTTTGAAAATTCAAGTCCAATGCGCCCTGCAAATAAGTCTTCCTCTATCTAACAAAAAAAAATTACGGAAATCAAATCAATCTACGAGGCGTGAGTTTTTCCTGTAAGGCATGTTTTTGAGCAAAGAAACAAGTCGCCTGCAGGCTCCTTAATAAAATCTAAAATATAGCAGCAAGGAAAAAAAATTTAATAACTGATCCTATTAATGACGAAACAGGTGCAAATCATTCTTAGTATATATCCATGAAGGTCACCACTTTAAAGTGGCGATATACATGAATATCCAACGATCATGAGAAGGGATTTCACCAAAAACTTTGCATCACTTGGCTCAGCACCACTCAAGGATTTGTCATGGGAAAAGTGAACTTTATATGAATATAAGTTTGCATTTAATTATCTAGCAATATAAACTACAAAACAATATTCCATCAAAAAACACAATAATATGTTAATATCTTATTTTACTCATCATAACTGAAAGTCAACTAATTGAAATTGAAGAAATATACATTTTTTAATTTAAATTTATAAATATTCTAAATATACAATAATAACTTGTTCCAACAAATCAAATTTAAATTATTTTTTTAGATGAAAAATAATGATATTGTTTTTTAACAAATTGAAATTTTCCTTTATTTTCTTGATGCAACTGCATAAAAAGTTTCACTTCTCACAAGCGTTCTTGTGATACACACACACACACACACACTTTTTTTACATAAACAATTAGTATTATATTATAACTGAATATTATGATGTCCAAGGTCCAACCAGACCTAAAATTATTGTTTGTTGCCATAGAAAATTTTTTATTTTAATGATTTATTTGTACTATTATTGTTTAGGTACTTTCTAAATTACAAAATTACAATTATTAAGGTTTGCAAGAAAATATATTTAATTTTTAAACTTTGTTGCATTCCAGTTCAAATTTTCAAAGATTCTTATAATTTACTTTCAATAGTTCTTAGAACAAATATCAACAGTTAAAAGACATTAGGGCAACACCTACAATAGATTAGATACATTTACAAAATAATAAATACTTACTTGACATATCGGGTAAGTTAAGACTTGACTAAGCTCTGGAATAGTTTCAAGTGGGCTTTGCTGTTCATTGATTCCAAGGTGCGAGTTGATTTTGGTTTCCCTAAAAACAATCATTTTAATCAAACTATAATTAACTGCAATTTATGTTTAATCAATAATGTATAAATACTTGTTGAGGAGGTTTTCAGCACAACATGCTAAAATAGTTATTATAAGTAGGAAAATCAAATTAAACATAATATTCTCAACAGACATCATAAAATAACCAAGTAATGACTAAACTAATCTATGAATACATCCATTAAGTAGAAAAATGACAAAAAAGAGTAGGAAATATTTCTACAGAGACAATTTGATCATCTTGAGATAATTATTTCATTAATACTAAATGTTTTAATATTAAATCACAATAATTATTGTGTATTGAATAATTAATAATGATTAATGAATATTGATATTATAAATATTATTATTATTTCACTGATGTAAGCTGATACCACAATGATTTTTGTATACAATTTGGCGCGCATGCGCTCCTATATTATTATAGTCGTTGATCTCGTACTTGTCCCACAATCATTGGATCACGTAGGTTTTTGTAACGTCTTTGGTATGATTTTATCATACCAAACGGCGGCAAATTCAAATTTCAAGTGGTTGCTGCAGTACGTTATTACTCTTATTGATTATAAAATATAATACTATGATTTGTCTGAGCAGTAAAAAATGTAGTACAAATAATTGTTTGTTTTAATGCAGATGTCTTGCTCAACGTTTAACGGCGGTACCTACATAGTACCTATCAATAATGTAAAACGATTTTTTAAGATTTAGATTAGAATTGGATTAAGAGTTATTAAATTATTAAGTCTACTTTCCTGCCCGCTTACCGACAACAATCCGTGTACGAATCAACCAGAACTATATTACATAGGTTCTTAATAAATAAAATAATATTCAAACTAAATACGATTCTGCTATGGCGAGTGAACATTGTGTATCGTGCCACCGTCCATAAATTTAATCGACATGGCGTGTATAATACTCATCAAAAAGTAATCTAATAATTCAACAATTATTTGTTTACAGCTGGGAAGCGTGTGCTAATCGTTTGCAAGGATTTCAACATACCTAGTCAAGTTAACTCTATATACCTATAAGACTATACCTAGATGCATTTTCGTGGATCAAGAAACAGATAAAAATTATTTTGAATCATACATGGCGGAATATATTACGTGGAGATCAAAGCTAAATGATAGAAATCAATTGCAGTGGCTTATCGTGTCACGTTGGCTGCTGCCTGCTACCAGTCGAGGAATGCGACTGGGAGTAAGTAACGGCCACAGCTACTAGCTTCCTGATGGGTGACCACTCGGGTTCATAGTAGTTAAAAACCTTGCCACACATACACGTGTTTGTTGCTACCTACCGTAACAAGTAACAACCGTAAAAACAATCGTAAAAACAACCTACCGTATCAACCTTACCCCTACCACAGTGTATAACCACCACAACAGCTAATGGCCTTAGTCGTCGGAATTAAGTTCAATAAAAAAAAAAAAAAAAACAATTAGTAATAATAAGTTTATTTATTTGGTTCAAGAAAAAATTGCAATATTAAGATTACTTACCTATAGGTATTTGATATTTTAAAAAATGCATTACAAAACCCTGCGTCTTATAATTGTATATAATTTTCTTCGGATATTTATTATGCAATTATTATAATTATTATTTTTTTTTAAATACCTATATTGTTATTATTAATACCCATTACCCATTTATCATTTTTTTTGTAAATGTTTAATAAAAAAATATTAATTACTATATGGACCTATATAATATGTTATTTGTAACTAATTGTCTATTATTATGATTTATGGTTGGAGGGACGATATAACAAAACTATAGCACCAATTAAACATAAGCAACTAAATTGGGGTAAAGTTTATAAACATTAATAAACAAATCTACAAAAAAGAATATGGTGTCAAGACTTAAGGACCAGGGTACGAACACAATGCACTCAGATAGTTCGTTTATACAAATCTAAATCATATTCTACTACCTTTATAGAATGTAGTACCTATTGCTGTACCAGTATATAAAATGTAATATACTAATAAAATAATATTACAATACGTATTTATTTATTAGTTAATGTTTTGAACTTTTCACACATAAACATAATATTACTAACATTAAGTCTTAAACCTTTAATAATGTAACTAATTGTGGCTCAAGCCCAGTCAGATATAATACTATAATATGAGATATCGTAAAATCGTGACTTACCCTTCTAATACTACCGGATACTGGTTTGAAAATCCAAAATGAGGTATGTCTATACTGGATTCATCGTGGCCTGTAAAATAAAATGTCAATTAAAACATAATTGATTTAACTAGAGTATAATATTATAGGTATGTATTAGCTATAACAATATGTAAAAATGTAAAATAGACGCACGTGCCGACTATATATTAATACATGTTATTAATTAAGTTTTTAAAATGTCTCAACAACTATAATTATATATTAAGTATCTATGTGTATAATATTCAGGGTTTTTTATATGCCTATAAGAAAATAATTAAGAATAAACACTGTGGCTGCGAAAGCCCAAGACTAAGTCATACCTACCTACCTACGACCTACCTACCAAACTACCAATATGCCGCAATCAGTAAGTGACGCCCAACTCAACACAAAAGATATAATATAATATTGACTTAGGAAAAGAGGATGATTAATATTATATTAAAATGACCAAAATGTTTGTATGATCGCTTCAGTTCATACATAGGTATATATATATATAACATTACAATATTATATAGGTTCCACTGCAGCCGTATACAGCACTCTCCTCTACATTATAGTCGTCTGACATAATAATAAATTCTATAGGCACATACACTTGTTGCAGGCACACATACACAAATATTTCGGTCATTTATTAATTATTACTGCCTATGGAAGTGAGTTGTTTATGTACAACTGTACAAGTATGTAATTACGATGCGGTCTAGTTTCATCCTTAACCCTGTATAATGCTAGAACGCATCACAAAGCGGGCATAATAATATAAGGTGTAGTTCCGATTAATGGCAGTATTTGCAATTAGCGACAAGAATATTATAATATTAGTCGTAATCGGTCGATTAGGTTAGGTACTGAACAAACAAAATTAATACTGAAAATTGAATACACTCCGAAATATACTCATACACTCATAAAATATTATATCGGCACAATAAACGATTCACGTATAATAATTAAAACATTCAGCTTAAATTTATTTTTCTGGTAGGTATACATATACCTTGTTTTGAAGTGCCTTATGGCATATTGTATTCCTAGGATCTACGCGATTACTTATTAATTGATACTGAGATATTGCTATTTCCCCTTTGTTACAACATTAAAAATGTACGTCAATAGGTATGTAAATATGGTAAACGTTTATGTAAGGTACAATTTTTAAATAAATATTTCAGGGATATAGGTACTTGATAATTTTCTTCTATCGTGGCATATGCCATGTATAAAATTCTTCTACTTCTACATAATAAAATAAATTGTTATTAAACGTTTTGTAAATTCATCGATGTGTAATTTATTATTGAGCTTTTGGAATCAATATATGATTACGATTTTTCGCAATAACATATCGGTCTACTGTATATAGAATAGGTATGTACCTATAACTTCAAAAATGTTTAATAGGAAGGCAACAGTTAAGACAACAGTTCTATTACCATTACGTTTGAATCCAAAAACAACAAACACACGATTATGCTGTAATGCATATTACTTGTTATAACCATAAATGAGTCAACGGGATTTACTTAGGATTAAGGTTAGTGGGTAGTAGTTATTTATCTCAGCCGACTTTTATATACTACTAAATGTTACAGTCCTTCATATAATTTATATTACAAAGGGGGTAACTTTTCCCATATTTTTATATAAGCAGCCTAAAAATATTTAAATAATACGAATGTATATATATGTTTTTAATTTAACAACATCGTACTACATCGGAAGTTCCCAACCAGGGTGCCTCCAACTTAGATTTATATAAATATAATATAGGTAATTGGATTTTTATTTTTGTAAAACATTTACCTACAAATTATAATAACAATAGTTATGAAATTATTTCACTATACAATGTTCAGTATCATTTATAGCATATAGTATTAGTCTGGTTTTGCAATACGATACATACAATCAAAACGAAACTTAGAACTCAAAAAAAGGCAATATTTAATACCCTATAGGATTCCGTGAGTCAAAAACGGTTGGAAACCTCTGTAATACCTTCATAATATTATATTAGGTGTAACTACAGGAAATTATAATGATACTAGGTAAGTTTGGATGAACTGCAGTAAGAAATTAATTTTTATACAATATTTGTATACAAAATATTTCACATATCTTTAGCTATTCGTTTTTATTCATTTTTTTTCTACAACAAATAAGTACCTATTACTAAAGTTGCGATAGTTGTGCTCAAAGGTAAATATTACAATTCGTACTTTTTAGAGTAAATACAACTGAAAAGAATAAAAACTCCATAGAAGATTATTCCACAGTTCCGAAAACTACCATACTCTTCCGCAAGTTCACTCATGTGATTATTCCGCATAACAACAACTTAAATTCGTTCATTAATCGGAATGGTATAATATTATATATACTCTTGCAAAATGTATACAATATAGTATAACTTTTAAATTACTCAAGCTTAGAAAATGGTACGTTGAATTCACGTGCATGCATATATATAGGTAGGTATTGTAAAAACAAACTTCATGCGTTGTTTAAAACATACAATTATAAACCCAAGAATATATATATTAAAAACAGTGGCAATAGTATAACGAAGTATAATATTATTAAATATCAATACGATATGGCTTTTCACTTGCACACAAACTGCAGTGATTCTAAGAAGTTTTACCGACTCTAACTGGATATTATATGGTTAGATGTCTATATAATTTTTACTGCATCGTCATATAACTTTTAAGGAATAAGACTGCAGAATAGCATCGCCCACTAAACAGTTATGAGAGGAGTATGCTGGAGAGCATCATCGGTTCTCCACGGTTATTCGATAGTTTAATATTTATTTTAATTGTTGACATTTGATGCAGTAATATACGTATATTATTAATAATTCTAGAAAAAATAGCTGAAAAACTTTGATAATTTATACATTAGAATTTATAAATTATAATCCTTTTAAATCATAATATATGATACGGGTCAGACAAATTATTTCAGATCTACTTTTGATTCTATATATTATCTATAACGACTAATCTCAAACATATTTTAATATACCTATACTTGATAAAAATCAATACATTTGATTGTTTTTATAATATTTATCACTGGACATTGTTTACACCTAAATATGATATACAAATATTTTAAATAAAACGGTGGGATTTTATATAAGTCAATTAATAACTCATAATATGTTTGGGATCTAAATCTTCCTCTCATCCCTATATACGAGCCCGTATAATATAATACTATTTTATGAGTGTGCGAAATGTGAGTGATTACCATCGAACGGGAGTTTTGAAAGTTTACAACAAGCAGTGGGAGGCATAACTCAGCATAAGGCATTTATCAAATAAGTGAGGGTAAAATACAAGTTTTCATACACACTTTATATACCCACCCCCCGCACATTAAATTAACTCAAGGCTGATCTTTTATAGATAGCTATAATTAATTATCTACCTATAGGTAGATCATCTAAATTAACAGTAAGAACAACAACGCACTCCCCCACAGATTTTCTCTACCCTTTACTAGTACACAGATTAGTAAACATACACAGATTATATTATAATATACACAATTTTCGAACTCACTGAAACGGTTGACTTTGACAATGAGTATTGCGGTGGACTGTATTTCCTCAATGCCGTTCGTGGCCTTGCACGTGAAAAATCCCTTGTCGTGCACCTCCAACTTGTTGATCCGCAGCCTAGACCCAAGTCCGTTCTTGTGCCTGGACTGAAATCGCTTGACCGTCAGTCGGGGCTTGGACTTTTTCTCACTGTTCCCGCCGTCGCCACCACCACCGCCCCCGGCGCCGTCTGGTCCTCCGACCGGCACCTCGTTCATGTACCATTGGATCCTAAGTGGGGGCGGCTCACCGGTCACCTCACAGTTGAGTTTCACCGACTTGCCCGAGTCTCTCGTGATGTTGTTCAGTTGCCGGACGAAATGCATGACGCCTGTTTGGGACGACGGACAAAAATTGAAAAATTACTCGTTTAAAAATGAATAATATACTACGTAATACTAAAAAGATTTTAAAACCTTAAGATTAAAAAAAAAATGATTTGAAAACGCATGATTTATATACTCTTAACTTATAAAACAATAGCACTTTTAATTGCTGCTTCAGGACGTGTATGTAGCAAATTCATATAATAATAGGCGATTTAATAGGCAATTACAACGCAATATTTAAATATAAAATAAAAATTCAACAATTCAAAAATATATTTAAATATAAGTTTATTATAACCGTATGATTGTAGGAGTATACTATTAATGGGATTATTGTTGTTGTGTAATTACGAAAATATACATAAAAAAATTTTGTGTGTGGGAAACAAATACAAATTATTTAATAATGTACATAATACAAGTATTATCTAATATAATATATTAACATTTTCATACGAAATATATGACAATTTTATCTGTGCTAAAAATCAAAGCCGTAATATTTTGCCAACACAAATAATTGCAACATTATGTAGGTACATATTTTGCCTTTATAAAAAAAAATATTTTTTATAATTTTTCATTAAAATTGCCTATTTAAAACTCCATAAAAAAATGGCTCGGCATTTTATGATATTATTATTATTATTATTATTATTAGATAACACATTAGTCATTACAGTATTATCTATATATAGCAGGGTTCGGCAACCTTTTGAACCACGCGGGCCCATATTTTTTTTTCAAATGTTCATCAAGGGGCACATTAAAAAAAAAAATTTACATTTGATATATATAATACTAATAATTGTATTGCTATTATATTTGATTATTTTACATAGAAATATGAAAGTAAAAAAATACAAATGTTACTGGAAAAAATTGCTATTAAGAAAGGCCACATAAAAAAAAATTTACATATTATGATATAATACTAATAATTGTATTTCTATTATATTTGATTATTTTACATAGAAATATGAGTGTAATAAAATAAAAATGTTACTGGAAAAAATTGCTTTTAAGAAAAAATGTAATTCAATAAAAAAAAACACAAAAGTAACTATGACTATGTGTTGTACTATTTATTTTAATTTGGTAACAATAAATATTATTATTATTATTATTATTATTATTATTATTATTACTAAGGGCCAGTAAGTTGTACAGTCTATGATTATGGTTAATCAGAGTTTAATCAGCCGAATTTGCCCGTTTAAATATCTGTTATCAGCTGATTAAGCTTAATCATAGTTTAATCGTAGACGGTACAACCGGCCCTAAGTAGTAGCCATTATTATCTTAGACTCCGATTAGATAATAATAATAATTTTATAGATTAAACTGACTATATAACTATATAGAATAAACATCAACTATTAACGATTAGATTAGATTTTATTTATAAAGAAAAAGAATTGAATAATATTGAAAATAAAACAAAAATAAAACACAAAAATTAACCACCCTTGTGCGGGCCATCAAAAATTGCTTCGCGGGCAGTGGGTTGCCGACCCCTAATTTATAGTAATCCTGTATTTATTGCAAAAAACTTGTAATACATTTAAATATACCTTATAAAAGTTTAAGTACATGTATTATTGCAATAATTAATATAATTATTTATTATTGTGACTAAATATAAAAGGTGATAATATGATTTTAAGTATGAATGTATGAGATTTAAATTGATTTCTTGGATTTTAAATTATATTAAATAAATACCTATACAATATATACCTAATATAAGGTTTTGTATATTCTATCAAGCGGGGTTTTACAAAAATTATATTTAAGTTAATTAAATCGCATGATCTTTAATTATTAGTTATAGTATAACATTCAACTTCAAAATGAAATACTTGTTCAGCTACACTAATTAAAACGTTAAAAATTGATCAGTAATATCTTTGTAAACTCTCTTAATCTGATGAAGGTTATCGTAATATACTATATGTATTATAGGAGCGTACATAGTAGTATAGATCGTATCATCACCAAATACGGGTACTATTATACCTAATATGTGTTTATGTTTAAGACAATTTTGAACGTATAGTATAATATATTATTTGAATATATTTCTTAGTAACAATAAACATAAATTTACATAATATTATGTAGAGATGTTAATGTTGTAGAGACGTATACAAATACAAAGATGATAAAAATAATTATACTCATCAGTCATCAATGATCAAGGTTAAAATGACAAAAAAAAGGTTATTTTTTAATTTTTTATTATTGTTATATCTTCAGTATATATTTTGTATACTTTGGGTGCTATTTATTACACCGCCTTTAACAATTTTAGTGATTTACACACGTAGTTATTTATATTGTTCATAATACAGAATAGATCCGTAAAATTGAATAATTCTATGTTAAACGCATATATTAAAATATATTATAAAACTAAGAAGTTAATATATTATTAATTCTATTGAACTCGATGATATAGAGTTCAAAAGTTGTTTATGATGTGTTCGGCGTGTGAAATGTAAATTGCACATACATTATACACTTCATATATATTTAGGTTTATCCCCATAAATGAATTAAGTGTTTTAGAAATAAGCTTATTACCTATCTAAATTTCAAGAATATATTTTAGAGAAACTCACTTTAGAACTTCGCAAGAGGCGAGAGATCTCAATCTAATCATTAATTAATAATAATAAACAAATTAACAAAATATTAATTAATACATTTAACTTACTCGTTTTGTTCCCTTTTGGCAAAAGTACATCGGAGTTGTCAGTTCTATATGAAGTTAAAATTAATTATTATTAAAATAAACGTTTTTTCGTTACAATATAATTATCAATTTATTACTCGTAAGCAGTGGAAGAGTTTGTGTCCGTGTCATAGTCATCATAATTGGAAATACTACTGTATTCTTCGATGTTTGGCGCCGGTTCTCCTTCGTCCGGGAAAACTGTAAAAAATAAATTGTCACAGTTGTATTTAGTTGGATATAAAAAAGGCAATAGTTACAATATAATACATATTATTATTATACATTGTTCAATATTATATTGTATTGAATCCGTGTGTATTACAATGGTATATTTTACTGCAAATTTTACTGCAAATGCAATAAAAACGTCAAGCCATAGTAATATAAAGTCGATACAATATGTAATGTGATGATACAGTCGCGACTTTATTACAGTAGGATTTATTTTAGGATGGGAAAAAATAATATGCTCATCGGTTGATCCTAACGGACCAACTTGGGAATGCGAGAGACGCTGTCGCTGTCGTGTATGTATATTTCACAGTGTAAAGACGGAAATGATAATATTATACGCAGTGAGTCAGTCACTATAGTCAGTGAAGAATTACAATTACTACACTACAATATTATACAGTAGGTGTACACATAAGAATATATAAAGAGGCGAATGTATATCGTAAACATTATTCTAATAAACGTGAAATACGATGGGTACACCTAGGTATGTGTTATAAGGAATTTTTACTTTTTTACCAAATTGCAGTTTATAATTAACACGCACCACGGGTCGTTCGTTTTGCCAAGTTCAAAGCATTCGAAAGCTCAGAAAGTGAAAAGTTCAGAAACATTTTTAATTGAAATAATTTGCATTTCGCAATGTGCAAATATAATTGCATGACGTTATCATAATATAAAAAAACTTTACACTTATATTTCTTGACGAGAAATGTCACACCGGAATTTCTCGTGCGCGAATCGATTTAAAAGTTTAAGTACATTATGCTGCAGTGTATTTGCACCGATTCCAACAAATGCTCTTTGTAAACACAAAAGTTTGAACCACCGGGTAATAAAACTAAAATATTATTTTTTTTTCCAACAACTCTCGTTAACAGTTTGGTTGTCACTTGCCAAGATGGCAAACAAGTTATTAACAACGAATTTTAACACACGAACAACATATTATAACATTTGTACTATATCATACATAATGTTATAGTTATATAGGAGGTATCTACATTGTATGGATATAAAAAAAACTGTAATTTAAAGTAAAAATGATTGCAAACGAAAACGAACCATTTAAATTGTATACCTAAAGGTAATAACGAGGGCGTTGGAGTTACAGTGTTAAGTATAAATGTAAAATAAAAATACACCGTATAGGTGTGCATTTTTAGGATAATTCGTTACCAGCTATACAGAATATAGATATCGGGTACCTATATAGCTGCTATAATATAGTGTATTACAAATAATAATATATGTCAGTAAGATGCATTTTTCGAGGTTATGTGTAGGTATACGTGTCCTATATTATTTGTGGGTCATATACTCATATATTATTATACTCACATTGTGGATGTACATAAATCGTATACCGTTAAAAGCGTTATATTTTGAGTTAGCAAAACGATAACAAAAAAAAAACCCCCAACACCACAAAACCCAAACTATACGTCCCAGTGCTCGTACAACAACCACAATAATGGATGGTACCCGTCTATATTATTGACGTGCCCTTAAGCAACCAGGTGCCACGGCCACCACTATGCGATATACGCCTATATATCTATATTTACTCCATCTGCAGTATTTTATTGGACATCTGTCAACGGGACAAAAGTCGAAGCGTATACCACGAATATTCACCCGAAACGACGACACGCAGTGCTGTTATATATAGTGAAATAATAAATAATAATAATAATATAATATACGGTGATGGACACGAAGAGTTAACAACAATACGGGCTGCATACGTACCTACGTACAATATATAATACAATAATAAACTCCTACATCAGACTATATAATATTATTAAGTAAGACGTAAGTATTAGTATTATTGTATATATTTGTGTATATGGTGTATTTACTTGTGTGTATGTGTGAGTGTGTGTCTGTTTTCAATCGGGCGTGTTCCCATGAATAAAACGAGGACAATGCACTGTCCACGGGCCCTTATAGATCGCACCCAAACCGTATAGTAAGTACGTGTGTAGAAAAAAATTTTAGATGGTGGTGAGATTGTAACGATAATAATATACTTTTGTAGTTTTGAAATGGAACATATAATAATAATAATAATAATGAAATAATGAATAATGAGTGACGTATAGAGTGACACGAACCTATATAAACGTGTAACAGATTGACACGCTGGACTATTATTGATAATGTAATAGCATGATGTACACGCTTACACTATTATGTCATTATAATTAATAATAATACCTACCATAATATATTGTTCACTTTTACGAACAGTATACAATATTATTATATTGTATGGACGTAAGTCGTATATACCATGCTCATTGTCGAAAGTCGATGTATCATATTATTATTATAAACCTATTTAACATTTTTGATAGGTAAAAACGCTTTTAACAATAAATTAATTAACGATTATTCAATTATTGTACCTATTCGTTTCGAATAGAAATACTTGTGTAAGCAAGGTCGTACGTCGAATAAATTACTTTTATATTGTGGATCGGGGTTATAACTCGGGGTGACTCACCCCCATCTACATAAATTTCAGGAGTCCTGCTTTGTCAAGTTGAAATCCAGATCAACTATGGTTTTTGTATAACCAATCTTTGATAAAAACCTTAATTGAAATGTATACTGAATATAATATATCAATCTCTATATACTGCATTTAATACGTGTCTGCGACCTCTAGAAACTCTGCGAGTCACCGTAACAAATCAATCGACTAAAACCTTTGCATTCCTAAATTTAACGATTCGTTTCATCAAGTTAAAAGAAAAACCTTCAAAGGGTTCCACAAACCATGAAAACCCTCGTATCGCCGGACCCGTTACTAAATAAATCTCGGTTAATCCACCCCGACACTGGCACACCTCAAAAGAAATTGCCTGCAGTAGAAATACTACCTATATATAATATTATTATGTAGCATTTTAATATATTTTATCTCAACTGTCCAGTATCCATAAACTTCCTAATACCAGGTGGGCCTTCATCTATATTCTGTCATTTTTCAGTATATTATTAACTACTAACATTACATTTATACATAATTATATTATAAAAGTACTGAGTACTTATATAATTTAAAGTATAAATTTGTAAACAGTTTATTTTTATTAAAAAATTAACTAATTAAAAATATATTGTTTCTTGTACATTTTACGATATCCCTTTCTGTTTTTTTATTCATATTTATTATTTAAACAAATTATTTTATTTTATGAAGGTTGCAAAAAAAAATGTCCAACGAAATGTTTTTACCAGTTTACTTTCAAGTTATTAATTCTAAAGCACTTTCTTTCATATATATAGCTTTAAGGTAAAGTCACTGGACCGTAAATTATGTGACCTTTATACGTGTGTAGTCCTTTATTCTGATTTAAAATTCTGCATTTGGCAGTTTTACTCAGCGGTCTCGGTGAATGAAAATTTCAATTGTTCTCGAGTGACCTGCACAGCTTATAATACACGATCAATGATAATAAGCCTTTGAGTTAAGTAAACATTTCCTAAAAAAATATTTTTTGAAAAAAAGTATTTATAAACAATAATATATTATACTTGAATCCTTTTTTTTTGCTAAAAAAGTTTTAATTAAAGACCCTTGTACAGAAAATCATCGATATTAAAATATATATATTAAAATAATTCGTATAGGTAATGGTGTATGATTATTGATTCAATAATTGTATTATACTCTCACAGTCTCACGTATAATAGAATATCTTAAAAAATACCAGATATTATATTTTTAAATTTCCATTATTATTCTTTTTTGAAATTCTAATGTGGATTGGAATAAAAATAAACATACTAGGTACCTATACCTAGTAATATAGAAGGAAACTAAATGCAGTTTAATGAGTATTGCCCATATTATAAGTATAATAATAATTTGACTATTGGGTACTATAACTAAATACCTACATTTTTGTAATACAATAATTTGACACAAAATCTCAACATTTTTATAAATTTACGGATAAACATGATAAATAATAATAATAAAATGCATTTTATAAGACAATATAGTCAAATTATGTACATAAGAATACATAATATACCTAGTAAATGAGAATAATTTTTAATTATATTGTGTTCGTTTTGCTGAATATTATAAAAATAATGGTGTTTGTACAAATATAAAAAATTGAGATTATAACCATAACGAAAAAAATGTCACGAAGTGCAATGTTAGATTTAGCAACGTGGACAAGTTTAAAAAATATGAGATATTATAAAACAACGTTTTCCCGTGGGATTATTATCGAACGTGCGTGTGGTTCAAAAATCGAGTGTGATGATCGGGAAATAAGTCGATTTTTTTTTATAAATAAATAAGTACACCATGTAATATTGCCGATCAATTATATCTCGCATTCGCCATCTAAGTTCACTAATGTACGTATATTATTGTATACAATATTACAATATAAATATAAAATTTAGATACATGCATATATATATTATACCTATAAATATGATCATAAAAGTGTAACGCAGCTGACATGTATAGTATAGTACCTACCTATAATAGTATAGTAGTAGAAGTGTAAGCCGAGAGTCACCAATATATTTTATTACAAGAATTCTATGTAAGGATAGTCGTACACTAGACATATGTGTTTCTATATACAGGAACAAAATTAGTATTAAAATTGATGATGTCAAACACTAATTTTATTTTATTTAGTATATTAATTAAGCGTACAATATAGATTAGAAAAATTTAGATACGAATAATACACCTATTCTTAGAATATTATCCTATCGACTACAGACACCAACACCCGTGATATTATATTCTTCATAAAAATATATAATATTACGGGTGTTGTTGCCTGTGGTATACGTAAAACGGAAAAGATCCAGTGTATTTTTCGTATATTTAAATTTTTTATTGCAATATTCGATTTATATCTATTTTGAAATTTATCTCACATTATGATTTTGTATGTACATATTATTATACCTAATAATTCAGTTAAAAAAAAAAAAAAACAGTTGCGATAACGCATCTTAAAATATTTTTTTTATCCCTCATTTCGATTTGCAATTCATTCTTTTGTAATGTGACAATATTTATATTTACAACACACACATTCTGCATGTCCCAAACTGTAAAAGGGTCTGAGGGTGTAGAGCCCGATATTCGCCGATAGGACGCCGCGCCTGCCATCGACGTGGACGACGATGATGTGTCACCATTGCCGCACGCGGTGTATATCTCACTCTCTCAAACCCCGCAGGGTGTATACGAGTGTTTGTGTGTATATGATTGACACTATCAAACGGTTGGCATCACCACATATTACGTTTTCATCCCTTTTTAGAGAAAAAAACCACCCCTCCTCTTTATACACGTGATTATCTCTCTCTCTCACTCTCTCTATTTATGTATATATATATATATATATATATATATATGTCTAAATGTCTTTAGATATATAGGTTTTAAGGTTTACTCGCCGTCTCTCCAGGTCCGTACCATAATAAATATTTTGTCGGAGGATAATCCCAATAAACGAGCTGCATAGCACGTATATCCACGTATAGCTGGTATAATACACTGAAAACGAAATCTCTGTAAAATATTTGTCTCGGACAGATGCTTATCACACACACACCATAATAATAAATATACCCAAAACTACATACATATATATATATAATACACGGGTAATAATGTATGCAACCCGAGATATTATTATGCGCATATAATGTGTTAATATCCCCAGAAACGAGCTGATATCTCTCCTCCGGCACACGACGATGCTCCCTGTGATATACCTTCCACGCGGCCAGCTATAAGGTGGGGGGAGTGTGGGAGGACCCGTGCCAGAGGGTGCACACCAAGTACAACGAAAGCAACAATATTGTATAATATAACCTAAATAGTGGTGTGCACACGACTTGCAGACGTGATGTGTATTATAATAATAATATGTCACTCGCCCATCGACTATATACCAATACACGATACAACCACGGTGCAATATCGTGCGATTAGATAAGAGTAATTTATATTTATCGCATATTACCTATATACACGTAGAATATTAACCACCCCAAATATAGGGGGTTTAACCGACTTTTAACACAATATTATACAACATATTATTATCATTATGTAAATGATAATGTCTTTTTTAAACCGGAAAGCGCGCATTGTCATGTGTCATTATAGCTTAGGCGTATTGCGTGTACGGTGTACCTATCTGTTTTTATTCGCAACTCTTTCGAAAAACTTAAATCGTTATTCATAATATTACGTCATTTTACTTTATTATTTTTATTATTATTATTGAAATCGACCGTGGCATATTATAATAATATATACTTAACGATTTTTGTCGACTATACAGAAACGCGTAGGTAAATATATTTGTTTATACCTACGGTTGGGGATTTTCAACTCCGTTTAATCGATTTTTTGTATTCTTATGTATACATTCCTACAAATTAAGTTTTCCGTATGAAATTGAAACCATGCAACTCAGCTGTTATTTGACTGTTTTCTAGGTATGTTCTTCTGTATCGCTAATGCCTAATCTCGATTCTTGAAATCGTTAGGTTTATAATGATGTACGCATACGGGGATTTGCCTCTGATGACTTATATTGGTTGTGATTAAAAATTCACATTTAATTTCAAAATCTGATGATGTTATATCAAAGTGGAGAATTGTTTTGAAGTATAATAATACTGAACAGAATAAATTTTTTTTTCTTAAAAAAATTGTTGACAACTAAAAATAACAACAATCTTGTACCAGATGTTTTACTTTGGTGCGTAGACTCTAAAGTTTGCTGCACTTTTCTTCTCGTAAGTATTTATTTTTCCCTCAAAAATAAACTTCATATTATAATAACTTACATGCATTACATTTCTAGGAGGGGATACGCATATATAGAATAACGGCTTTAACGACAAATCGATTTTTATTTTTATCGACAACCGTCGACCGATAATAATAATAATAATAATGCTTGTTACAGTATATTATAATATTATCGTTATTTTGAAGCATCATCAATAATATATAATGTATAAGGTATATCTTATACATATTTTATAAACGTACATAATATTCTATATTATATTAATTGCCGACCATTGCGATGTCGTATGTAGGTAGTACCTATATGTGTATATACATATTGTAGCTAACAAGAGAGTTATACAAGGCTTCATGTTTTGTAACAACCGTGAAATTGGAGAAAAAAAATATGTACCTAACGTCGACTCATCCATTTGAGAATACTTGTACGTATATTATGTTATATATAGTGTAATTATTTTTAGTCTGCAGAGGCTATACAGACCACGACAAGTGTATATAGTATGATACATACATAATATATAAACTGTATAGGGGTGGCCAAGGGGCAGGGGGGGTATCTTTTGAGAATGAAAAAATAAATATAATATACTTACCGTATACCTCTGTGTATGTATATATTATATATTAACGTGGTACTATTAATACGTAAACTATTGGATGACTGTAAGAGGTAGCAGTAGACGGGTTTATACGTTAAAGCACGTATGAGGAGTGCGATGGACGAGATCGTTTAAATTGAAAATAAACATAGAGCAGAGAGATAAACCAACACTTGCAAGATTTATAGACTTAGGCCTTCGCGCTGTATATTAATAATAAAAAAAATTAATGATGGGCACAGTCGCGGAGCTCTTAATATCAACAAATTGTGATAGGTGGACATAATTGTTATCTCCACAGCCGTAAATCATACATCGTATAATATACGTTATAATGTTATAGGTATAGCTAAACGTCGGGACTCGGGGGACGGATACATATTATTCGTATGTAAATATTAATTTGTATAATAGAATGGAAAAAAGTGGATTATTGTAATACAATATATAATAATATAAGAGTGAAAAATATGTAAAATACCTATAATATCCGTCGACACTAGTCACTAACGAGAATAATAAATAATAATATATTATACTTGTAGTCCGCCGCCACACCCTTCCACTATAATAATTCCATTCGCGCTGCAACACGTGCACGTCCACTTAATAATTACACCCCAACGTCTGTACAGCAAAAATTAAGATAGTTAAAGACCTTGTTATATATCGATAAATAATATTATAAGGTCATGTTTTAATATAGTATATATTTACGAGACGAAACCTACGTGTTTTAAATCGGATGTAGGTACAGAATTATTATAGGTTGCAAAACAAAAATGAATAAAGAGTGAAAATGTTGTCGTTCAAAATATGATTCGTGTGACATCTTTATGTTTATCTATATGACTTTACCTATATATTATAATAAACTGTGCCATTATTTAATTTTTATAATGTACAATAAACAGTACGATTATGCAGTTTGCGTAAGACTATATAGGTACCTACGAGTAGATTAAATATTACATTATATTTTTGTATTGTATACAATATATACTTTAAATGTGTTTCCAGTTCGATGTAAAATTAACTGTTTTATATAATTATATATTATTATACAATTTAGCCAATTTAAGATACTTGTGTAGTCCTGCCAGCTATACCGTCACCGTTCTTAATACGCACTTACTATTAAATGGATAATTAGGTACCGAGCCCAGCAACGTATTTGTCAAAACCTACATCCCACTTGGGCCACCTGTGCTTTAAATTGAGTTACATGACGTGATCCTTTAATATTTCATTCACCCCCCACAACAACCAAATTTAATGCCGTTGTAATCCTTCTGCAGGGGTATTTAGCTTTTAGTCCTCCCAAATTAGGTTTTTAGTGAAATTTAAAAGCTACATAATATTTATTTTTTCCCCTATATAGTTCCCTTTATATATTTTTTTAAATAACACGAGAGCACATAATACTTTTAAATTTAAAATCGTATATATAATATAGCAGGTACACCAGATTATAATATAAATAATAAATATATAATAGGTATGACTTAATATACCTACGGGACTTTGGGAGAACTGAAATTACTTAAGCACCCCCATAATTTACTATGTAAGTTCTATACGGCTGCACAATATTTGAAAACCACTTGAAATCGGTATTTAATTTTTGTGTAGTTTAAATATTATTATTCGCTTTGATTTTTGTTTGGAAATATACGCACGAGCGGTATTGTATTGTAAGACGCCGATAGCTTTATAGAATGGTTTCGATGACACACGCCCAACTTTCAATATAGTTTCGTCACCCTCCGATATAAAGTTTGTCAGTTCTCAAAGAAAAACAAGACCGAATTTTGAGGCACTCTGTGCTGCAGTATATAAAATATAATATGAAATAATACAGAGCTGTGATATGTGAGTATAGGTATAAAAATATTGATTTTCTTTTATATCTCCGCCCTTAAAGTTTTGGGGACTGACAATATAATATTACACTGCATGCAGCAGTCAACTCTTAAAACGAATGAGAAAAATACCTAATCATTATCTTTGACACTACAGGATATTGCCTTGAGAACGTGCTGATATTTGTACCTATATCTGTCACCGACTCGAGGAAAGCCATACACCGGATGTCGAGACGAAAAACAATTAATACAATATTATTTATCTACCCTAAAATATGTATCGCCACGATTTGCAAATTCGACGTGTTGAAATATGGTCCCCGCAGTTGTTATAATATAGAAAACACACACATGCACACAATATAATGTACATAATAATAAATTATACATTTATACATAAAATATGTGCACAATGTTTATATATTTAAATGAATCTAATTAATTCAAGGGCCGTTTTCGTGGTTAATCAATTTGTATACTACACGCGTTCGAAAAATGGAATTTTTTTTTTGAATAAAATCTGTTCATGATTCGATTACATTAACCGCATATAATATGTAATATAAGCAGCTATTAACCGCAATTGACTATACGAATACGAATAAATAAAACGAACACAATCGAAACTATAATTTCCATAATAATACGACTGTGCAGCGTTATATTATTATACATAATATATAATAAGTAATGACTGACTAAAAGCGGGTACGCCTAGAACCGTTAAAGCAGATATTTCCAGCTCGTACCTTCACATCGTAGTTTGGTGACTGGTAAGTACATATACACTGCAGTTGTAGCCCAGAACAATAGTTGCAGTAAATATATTCACGTACAGCGGGTATGTTATTTTTCTGTAAAACCGTCAATGTACACTCGGCACTGTTCGATACATAAGTACTTACGACGCCACACGACTCAATAATATTTCTAGACCACCCCGGGAAAGGATAGCAATTATTTATTTTGACGGATGGTGCGCGGTAGGTATATGTACACTGAAATTACGAATTCTTTTTTCACCCTTCCGTGCACGCATTGTCTTCTCGTCGCCGGGTGTTTAAATTATTCACTCAGTACTCGGAAACATTTTAGCGACGACTGACGACCCCGTTGACCGTTAATAACACACCCTCCTTTCGGAAAAAAAGTTAAACAAATAATATCAATAATATATACCTACCCACCAACCGTAACAAATAACATATTTTATTATATGGCTCACAATTATTACTCGCAGGTTATTTGCTTATGATTTCAAGTAAAATCCTCCATAGTAAAATGTAAAGTGAATACAGAGTGAGATAAATATTCTTTGATTTAAAATATTGTATGCATAAAACAGTTTTGTTTTTAGAGTTTTTATCACATCTGGATTTAGGCGCGAACTACATTATATTGTAACTTTTTTCAATCGACGCAATTCAAATAAAATGTACCTATACGAGGGCACACGGTTATACACGATAATCAATTCATTTTAATTCAATCACGAAGATTATTGTATTATTGTTCAATAGATACTAATATAAAAAATATGATATACAACATGTTTTAATGATTTTATAGACCCACGCGTTTAGGAAAACCGGGAAAGCATAATGAGTTATAATCATACATTATACATTATACATTATATACGCCAAGAGGGTAGTGCCTTCCTCTCGCGACACATGCCTCGAGTTCCCATCGTCGTCTAAATAATATGCTTTTTGTTGTAGTCGTCACGCGGTCCCGAAATCCTCAATACGTGTTCAACGTCGATTTCCGCGTCGCCCCCAAAAACTCTTTTCGAACGACTAAATAATATTATTTATAATATGACGCGATGGATGTGTGCACACTCCACACGATGCCGACGAGTGCAGTGCAGCGCATGGAGTGTAGTGCGTGTGATGACTATTTGTTCAGCTGCGTACCGCCTCCGCCTTCGAGTACTTATATTCTCGTGAAAATGGGGTAAGTGCTCCGGTGGCCGTCACCGGGACGAAGGAGAGGGGTGACGGCTGAAGAGTGGGAAGGGGAGGGAAGAGAAGAAAGAGTCAGGAAAAAAAAAGAGAGAGACAAATTCAATAACATAAATACACTTTGTGGTCTATTGTTAAAAACTGTCCGAGGAAAGGGGAAAAAAATCACGATAATTGAATTAGACGTGTGCGAGGGCGTCGTCGTGCCCGCGACACTAGAGACTGCAGATAAGGGACAGGGAGAAGAGAAATAAAGGTAAAATAGTAACGTTACATCGGGTTTTCTTTGTATTAACAATAATATTATCCTTTTCTCAAAATTTATCGAAGGGTAGAAGAAGAGGGAAAAAATAATGAAATAAAACATATTATAGTCGCTCACGCACACAAACACACACACACCACACGGTCGCTGCAGTCATCATCGTCTATAAACTATATGTTTTATTATATTATAATAATTTATACACTCGAATCTCGCTTTTACCTTTATATACGACGGTAACACACACGCACACACACACACAGTGTATATTTTTTTACCAATTTAGA
Organism: Macrosiphum rosae; assembly: GCA_016617965.1. Taxonomy (NCBI): domain Eukaryota; kingdom Metazoa; phylum Arthropoda; class Insecta; order Hemiptera; family Aphididae; genus Macrosiphum; species Macrosiphum rosae. The sequence continues at coordinate 32,059 of WHPZ01588744.1, forward strand.
AACGAACACAAAACACATACGATACCGACGGCCAGACAGCAGTTCGGGTCACGGGCGATTTTTCATTTTTAACGATGTGTGCCCATGCGGGATACCGGCCGAATATATTTACATGCACACTGCAACAGCGCCGCGGACGTCGTCGTAATAATACATACATACATGTATATATAATATTCACATCGGGGTCCACGTAATATTATTATACACGTGTGTGTGTGCGTGTACACGACAACACACATAATATAATATCGTAACAAAAACAACATGGACCCGACCAGACGCTGATGCACGCACGCACACCCGAGACTCCTCGACAACCGTTTCTCGACGTATTATTACGGTGCCCATTAATATTAACGACGTTTAAATCGAGAACACGTTTGCCGTGTGGGGGAGGGGGGTATGGGTGGCAGTAGTACGTTCGATCTCAGGGTGGCGGAAATAAAAACGCGCGAAAATCTCGGGGCCGACCCTGTAAGGTATAATGTACGGTATATTATCGTGCATATACCGTGCCACCAACGCGACCATGTCGTCGACAATGACGAAAAAATATTATAATGTAATAACACCAAACGATAATACAAGCTCGAGTACGCTCGCGTACTGCGATGATAATAATATTATTATCATATATCTCGGCGGAGGCGGCACGCGCGACCTTTCGTGTAATTAGATTTTCGGAATATTCTCGTCGCTTCTGTTGCCGCTGCTCGTCAATGGTCGCGATGATTGCACGCTGCAATTTTGCGTCTCATTGTGCTCCGCGAACCGGCCGAGCAAATTGAATTTCCGTCTCCGTACTCGCATCTCAGTCCCACCACTGCCGCTGACCTACCGATGCGAAAAACTCGACGTTTTATCATGAAATATAAAAATAATAACGTTAAACCCGTGACAAAATAGAAAAAGGTTACGTCAGCAACTTTGTGGTTTTATGCTGCCCTACGCGATAATATTTATCGTATCGTATTATGTACGAGCGATAACTGCAGTTTCGAACTATCCTGTAGGGAAGAGCTGCAGGGTCTGAGCGTATGAGACTGAAGAGCAACAATATTACAATATTAGACTAGCAGTCGGCAGTCATCAGCACTCAGTCAATTTGTTTGATTAAAAATTTGGCATTTGAAAAGTCAATAGGTAAATTTAGAGACGGCTATACCCGTGGGGTGAGGGTCATGATTTTTTTGAAGATCGACCCTAAAACTACTTCGTGACGGAAACGGACGTGCACCCTGAACTATATTTTATATAGTTTACTTATATTTTATTTAGGTAAGTTCCTATGCGATTGGGGTGGCCCAAGACCGTGGATTTTGTAAGACGTTTAAGTACGTCTATAGCTGTGCGATATATGAGCGAGTGTGATAATGTGCCAAAAGCGTGCAATATGTGTTATATACCTATTTAATATGCCGACGGCTGCAATTATAATCGTAAACGCGTTATAATGGGTCATCGCGGCTCGACGAACTCGCCCTTAAACGGGTCGTGGTCCTTATGCGCAAATGGCGGCAGACTATGAAATCATATTATATATAAAAGTATACCTACCCATAATATTATGTACGACGACAAGCAGTAGCAGCAGCAGTAGCGGCGGATTACGCGGAATCGATTTGAATTTATAATATACCGCGGCGAGTATGTGTGTATACTGTATATATGTATAATATTATACATCTCAAGTACGAAAGCGGATCGAAAAAACAGACGAACGAGACCAAAGCGCACTACATAATATATACAATAATGTATATAATATGTATGTACAGCCATGTATACACGTACCTATATATAGTACTCGGGGCAGGTTTTTGCGCCGGACCGGATCATCGCTGGAGTGCGTAAAGGTAAAAGAGGTACCTATACCTACCTACTACATACGTGATTAATTTCTCAATCAATTCCGTCTATACGCCTCTGTTGCGACGTTATTCGCGAAATAATATTAATTTTATCCGATATCCATCTGCGAATACACAACTATAATATTGTATATTGTTATTCGTGTCCTGTAGTTACGGAAACAATAAATTATCGTTGGTCGCAAACGTTATAGGTTTAGGACATTTAGGTATATACTGTAGTCCAGTCGCACTCGGGGTTAGAATTTTAAATCGTGGTACTTACCTACATAATATGGCCAATATAGGTAAACATCAAAATAAACTCAGCCAATCGTATACCTATATAATAATCATCTGCACTATATAAAGTATAAATTATATAATCGCAAATGATGTGAGTCATGAGTATTAAATATTTATCCGGGAAGTACTGTTGCCTGTTTCGTTTATATTTTACAACTTTTTTATCATACTGGAGTATTGTATAGTACCTAATACCTATAATATACATACTATATATATACAATTGGGTCCACAGCTTAATATATTGAATCGACAAAAATGAAACACCGCAACTTACCTGATGACTGACACGAGAATTCAACTTTTGACCAATAGGCCTAAATTTAAGTGTATTTCTAATAGTAAAATTCAATATTAATCATGTCATTAAAAATAAAATTAAAAAGTCCGGTTTGATATTTTAAGAATTTTTGCTAAATTTTTTAAATATATTTTTTGAATACCTATTAAATATTATTATTATTTGAAATTATTGTTATTTTTTCTTGAACATAATCTTTATACAGAATGTGTTGTATTAAAACTATTGAAACAAAGTTGGTATTAGAGATTCTACAATAAAAATGGTTCCACTGATGAAAAACATTGAGAAACGATGGTATAGACACATATGGAGAATAAACACGCTACACACGAACCTTATACGCTGTAATGGAGTTCGGTAAACCGTCTTACGGGGTTCACTATAATATGAACCAACCTAATTGAGGATCAAAGTTTTTGGAATATATCAGCCGGCTTGTTACACGTGCAAACAGTAGGCAATCACATTATACAAAAAATTCTTGGTGTAAGGGCGAATCTCGTTCGTGTGTACAAGGTAATTGACCAATCACGCTCATCCCTTTTGTTTTTTAACCCTTAGCTACACGCGCCATTTTTTTTTCAATAATTGCACGCGCGGTGTATTTTATACACCAATTTGTTTTACGCAGAAATCAATGTCGTATTGCATATATATTTGACTTTATTTACTAATAAAAGAACAAAGTACTACTTAATATTGTTTTAAATTTAATTATAAAAAAAAAAATTTGTTATTACTATATTATAATTGATAAAAGTAAAAATATCTTATTGTCAAATAATTTTTACAAACTTAAATTAAATCTTACACACTATCCTGACTTATTATACAT